>JAUMJJ010001058.1:0-107831 GCA_033556795.1 Tapera naevia | reverse complement strand
TTTTGGGGTGGAAGGGTGATCCCAAGGGATTTGGTTTTGGGGTGGAAGGTGGATCCCGGGTGGATTTGGTTTTGGGGTGGAAGGTGGATCCCAGGGGATTTGGTTTTGGGGTGGAAGGTGGATCCCAAGGGGACTTGGTTTTTGGGATGGAAGGTGGATCCCAGGGACTTGGTTTTGGGATGGAAGGTGGATCCCAAGGGATTTGGTTTTGGGGTGGAAGTTGGATCCCAGGGGATTTGGTTTTGGGGTGGAAGGTGGATCCAGGGTGGATTTGGTTTTGGGGTGGAAGGTGGATCCCAGGGTGGATTTGGTTTTGGGGTGGAAGGTGATCCCGGGGTGGATTTGGTTTTGGGGTGGAAGGTGGATCCCAGGGTGGATTGGTTTTGGGGTGGAAGGTGGATCCCAGGGTGGATTTCCAGCAGAGGTGGGAATCGTGGGGAGGGTGTTGGGCTGCTCCCTCCTTGGCTCCCTTCTCCCAATGATTAAAGCTGCCACGGAATCCGCTGATCCCGTGGGATCTGAGGACACGTCCTGCAATTATGAGGGGATGGAGGTGCTGGAGGAGCGAGGGGGTGGGGAGTGGAGGTGGAAGAGGAGAGAGGGGCAGGGATGGCTCTGGAGGAGGGAGGAGGAAGGAGGCTGTGATCCAGGGAGATCATCAGGGAGAAGGGGGCAAAAGGAGACCAGGAAAGCAGAGAGAGGACAGGGAAGGCTCTGGAGGAGGGAACAGGAAGGAAAGGCCACGATCCAGGAGAAGGGGCAAGAGGAGATCAAGAAAGCAGAGAGAGAGGGCAGGGAAGGCTGTGGAGGAGGAAGGAGGAAGAAAAGGCTGTGATCCAGGGAGATCATCAGGAGAAGGTTCAAAAGGAGACCAGGAAACCAGAGAAAGAGGGGCAGGGAAGGCTCTGGAAGAGGGAGGAGGAAGGAAAGGCCACGATCCAGGGAGATCATCAGGGAGAAGGGCAAAAGGAGACCAGGAAAGCAGAGAGAGAGGGGCAGGGAAGGGACTGGAGGAGGAAGGAAAGGCCACGATCCAGGGAGATCCATGGGGGGAGAAGATGATTCCCAGACAAACTCCTCCAGGTTCCACCAATCTCCCCGGTCTTTCCTGCCTTTGAATGAAAAGAAGCCTTCCCTGCCCCCTCTCTGCTTTCCTGGTCTCCTTTTGCCCCTTCTCCCTGATGATCTCCCTGGATCACAGCCTTTTCCTTCCTCCTCCCTGCCCTTTTTCTGGTTTCCTGGTCTCCTTTTGCTCCTTCTCCCTCGATCATGGCCTTTCTTCCTCCTCCAGACCCTTCCCCGCCCCTCTCTCTCTGCTTTCCTGGTCCCCTCTTGCCCTTTTCCTGATGATCTCCCTGGATCATGGCCTTTCCTTCCTCCTCCACAGCCTTCCCTGTCCTCTCTCTGGTTTCCTGGTCTCCTTTTGAACCTTCTCCCTGGATCGTGGCCTTTCCTCCCTCCTCCAGACCCTTCCCTGTCCCCTCTCTCTGGTTTCTTGGTCTCCTTTTGAACCTTCTCCCTGATGATCTCCCTGGATCACAGCCTTTTCTTCCTCCTTCCTCCTCCAGACCCTTCCCTGCCCCTCTCTCTCTGCTTTCTTGATCTCCTCTTGCCCCTTCTCCCTGGGTCATGGCCTTTCCTTCCTGTTCCCTCCTCCAGAGCCTTCCCTGCCCTCTCTCTGTTTTCCTGGTCTCCTTTTGCCCCTTTTCCCTGATGATCTCCCTGGATCACAGCCTTTCCTTCCTCCTCCCTGCCCTTTTTCTGGTTTCCTGGTCTCCTTTTGAACCTTCTCCCTGGATCGTGGCCTTTCCTCCCTCCTCCAGACCCTTCCCTGTCCCTCCCTCTGGTTTCTTGGTCCCCTCTTGCCCCTTCTCCCTGATGATCTCCCTGGATCACAGCCTTTCCTTCCTCCTCCAGACCCTTCCCTGCCCTCTCTCTCTGCTTTCTTGATCTCCTCTTGCCCCTTCTCCCTGGATCGTGGCCTTTCCTTCCTGTTCCCTCCTCCAGAGCCTTCCCTGCCCTCTCTCTCTGGTTTCCTGGTCCCCTCTTGCTCCTTCTCCCCAAGGATCTCCCTGGATCGTGGCCTTTCCTTCCTTCTCCACAGCCTTTCCTGTCCCTCTCTGGTTTCTTGGTCCCCTCTTGCTCCTTCTCCCTGATGATCTCCCTGGATCACAGCCTTTCCTTCCTCCTCCCTGCCCTCTCTCTGGTTTCCTGGTCTCCTTTTGAACCTTCTCCCTGATGATCTCCCTGGATCACAGCCTTTTCTTCCTCCTCCCTCCTCCACAGCCTTCCCTGCCCTCTCTCTCTGCTTTCTTGATCTCCTCTTGCCCCTTCTCCCTGAATCGTGGCCTTTCCTTCCTGTTCCCTCCTCCAGAGCCTTCCCTGTCCTCTCTCTGCTTTCCTGGTCTCCTTTTGCCCCTTTTCCCTGATGATCTCCCTGGATCACAGCCTTTCCTTCCTCCTCCCTGCCCTCTCTCTGCTTTCTTGGTCTCCTTTTGCCCCTTCTCTCCCCAATGATCTCCCTGGATCGTGGCCTTTCCTTCCTCCTCCCTCTTCCAGACCCTTCCCTGTCCCTCCCTCTGGTTTCTTGGTCCCCTCTTGCCCCTTCTCCCTGATGATCTCCCTGGATCACAGCCTTTCCTTCCTCCTCCCTGCCCTTTTTCTGGTTTCCTGGTCTCCTTTTGAACCTTCTCCCTGGATCGTGGCCTTTCCTCCCTCCTCCAGACCCTTCCCTGCCCCCTCTCTGCTTTCCTGGTCCCCTCTTGCCCCTTCTCCCTGATGATCTCCCTGGATCATGGCCTTTCCTTCCTCCCCCACAGCCTTCCCTGTCCTCTCTCTGGTTTCTTCATCTCCTTTTGCTCCTTCTCCCTGGATCGTGGCCTTTCCTTCCTCCTCCCTCCTCCAGACCCTTCCCTGCCCCCTCTCTGCTTTCCTGGTCCCCTCTTGCCCCTTCTCCCTGATGATCTCCCTGGATCACAGCCTTTCCTCCCTCCTCCAGACCCTTCCCTGCCCTCTCTCTGCTTTCCTGGTCTCCTTTTGCTCCTTCTCTCCCCAATGATCTCCCTGGATCGTGGCCTTTCCTTCCTCCTCCCTCCTCCAGACCCTTCCCTGCCCTCTCTCTGTTTTCCTGGTCTCCTTTTGCCCCTTCTCCCTGATGATCTCCCTGGATCACAGCCTTTCCTTCCTCCTCCCTGCCCTTTTTCTGGTTTCCTGGTCTCCTTTTGAACCTTCTCCCTGGATCATGGCCTTTCCTCCCTCCTCCAGACCCTTCCCTGCCCTCTCTCTCTGCTTTCTTGATCTCCTCTTGCCCCTTCTCCCTGGATCGTGGCCTTTCCTTCCTGTTCCCTCCTCCAGACCCTTCCCTGCCCTCTCTCTCTGGTTTCTTGGTCCCCTCTTGCTCTTTCTCCCCAAGGATCTCCCTGGATCGTGGCCTTTCCTTCCTTCTCCACAGCCTTTCCTGTCCCTCTCTGGTTTCTTGGTCCCCTCTTGCCCCTTCTCCCTGATGATCTCCCTGGATCGTGGCCTTTCCTCCCTCCTCCAGACCCTTCCCTGTCCTCTCTCTGCTTTCCTGGTCTCCTTTTGCCCCTTCTCTCCCCAAAGATCTCCCTGGATCACAGCCTTTCCTTCCTCCTCCCTGCCCTTTTTCTGGTTTCCTGGTCTCCTTTTGAACCTTCTCCCTGGATCGTGGCCTTTCCTCCCTCCTCCAGACCCTTCCCTGCCCTCTCTCTGCTTTCCTGGTCCCCTCTTGCCCCTTTTCCCTGATGATCTCCCTGGATCACAGCCTTTCCTTCCCAGCACTCCTTGGGCTCTCTGGGACCCCCTTTGTGCTTCTCTTCCCCCCCTGGGCCCTTTCCCTTCTCCTCCTGGGTGGCTTTGGGAGCTCTCCCGTTGTCCCTCTCTCCCGGCAGCGGCACCACCACCCGGCGCTTCGTCGGCCACACCAAGGACGTCCTGAGCGTCGCCTTCTCCTCCGACAACCGCCAGATCGTGTCTGGCTCCAGGGACAAAACCATCAAGCTCTGGAATACTTTGGGAGTCTGCAAATACACGGTGCAGGTCAGGCTTCCACCTTGGAAAACCACCCCCGGGTTTGGGCGCCGGTGCCGCCGCGTCGGGTGGCGAATCCGGGGTCTCCCCAACCCCATCCCGATGATTAGAAACGAGACCTCCCCTGCTGATCTCTTGCTGAGGAGACAAGTCCTGCAATTCTGAGGGATGAGGGAAGCCCAGCAGGGCCTCGGAACCTTCTGGAATGTGGTGGATCCCATCCTGGGCTTGGCAATTGATTTGGGAATGGCTCTCCCGCAGGACGAGAGTCACTCGGAGTGGGTGTCGTGCGTGCGCTTCTCCCCGAACAGCAGCAACCCCATCATTGTCTCCTGTGGCTGGGACAAACTGGTGAAGGTGGGCTGGGATGGCTGGGATTGATGGGATGGCTGGGATTACTGGGATGGCTGGGATTGCTGGGATGGCTGGGATGGCTGGGATTGCTGGGATGGCTGGGATGGCTGGGATTGCTGGGATGGCTGGGATTGCTGGGATTACTGGGCTGCTTCCCGCCCTGGAGAGCCCTGGGAATTGCGGGATGCAGCGGCGCCGGCTTTTAACCCCGCCCCCTTTTGCTTTCCCCCTCCCCTCTCCTCCCCTTCCCCCTTCCCCTTCCCCTTCCCTTTCCCCTTTCCCCTTTCCCCTTTCCCCTTTCCCCTTTCCCCTTTCCCCTTTCCCCTTCCCCTTTCCCCTTTCCCCTTTCCCCTTTCCCCTTTCCCCTTTCCCCTTTCCCCTTTCCCCTTTCCCCTTTCCCCTTTCCCCTTTCCCCTTTCCCCTTTCCCCCTTTCCCCCTTTCCCCTTTCCCCTTTCCCCTTTCCCCTTTCCCCTTTCCCCTTTCCCCTCCCCTTTCCCCCTTTCCCCCTTTCCCCCTTTCCCCCTTTCCCCCTTTCCCCCTTTCCCCCTTTCCCCCTTTCCCCCTTTCCCCCTTTCCCCCTTTCCCCCTTTCCCCCTTTCCCCCTTTCCCCCTTTCCCCTTTCCCCTTTCCCCTTTCCCCTTTCCCCTTTCCCCTTTCCCCTTTCCCCTTTCCCCTTTCCCCTTTCCCCTTTCCCCTTTCCCCTTTCCCCTTTCCCCTTTCCCCTTTCCCCTTTCCCCTTTCCCCCTTTCCCCCTTTCCCCCTTTCCCCCTTTCCCCCTTTCCCCCTTTCCCCCTTTCCCCCTTTCCCCCTTTCCCCCTTTCCCCCTTTCCCCCTTTCCCCCTTTCCCCCTTTCCCCCTTTCCCCCTTTCCCCCTTTCCCCCTTTCCCCTCCCCTTTCCCCCTTTCCCCCTTTCCCCCTTTCCCCCTTTCCCCCTTTCCCCCTTTCCCCCTTTTCCCCCTTTCCCCCTTTCCCCCTTTCCCCCTTTCCCCCTTTCCCCCTTTCCCCTCCCCTTTCCCCCTTTCCCCCTTTCCCCTCCCCTTTCCCCTCCCCTTTCCCCCTTTCCCCCTTTCCCCCTTTCCCCCTTTCCCCCTTTCCCCCTTTCCCCCTTTCCCCCCTTTTCCCCCTTTCCCCCCTTTTCCCCCTTTTCCCCCTTTTCCCCCTTTTCCCCTTTTCCCCCTTTTCCCCCTTTCCCCCTTTCCCCCTTATCCCTTTCCCCCTTTTCCTCTTTTCCCCCTTTCCCCCTTTCCCCCTTTCCCCCTTTCCCCCCAGGTGTGGAATTTGGCCAACTGCAAGCTGAAGACGAACCACATCGGGCACACCGGGTACCTCAACACCGTCACCGTCTCTCCCGACGGCTCCCTCTGCGCTTCCGGCGGGAAGGTGCGGCCGGGGCGCGGGATCCGAGCGCCTTCCCGGGGGATCCCGCCTGGGAATGGGCTCCGCAGCCCCTGGGGCTGGGGGGGGACTGGTGGTGCTGGGATTGCCTTCAGCTCTCCGGGTGGTGTTCCCTTGGCATTGCCCGGCCGGGGCCCCGCGGAGCTTCCGGCTTTTGGGGTGGGAAAAGGGAGCCTTGGGGGGGCAGGAAAGGCCCTTCTGGGGTGGGAAAAGGGTCCTCTTGGAAAAAGGGAGACTTGGGGTGGGAAAAGGGCCCTTCTGGGGTGGGAAAGGGCTGGTTTGGGGGTGGGAAAGGGTCCTCTTGGGAAAACAGAGGCTTTGGGGCAGGAAAAGGGCCCTTCTGGGGTGGGAAAGGCCATTCTGGGGTGGAAAAAGGGTGATCTTGGGAAAAAGGAGACTTGTGAGGCAGGAAAAGGGCCCTTCTGGGGTGGGAAAAGGGTCCTCTTAGGAAAAAGGGAGACTTGGGGTGGGAAAAGGGCCCTTCTGGGGTGGGAAAGGGCTGGTTTGGGGGTGGGAAAGGGTCCTCTTGGGAAAACAGAGGCTTTGGGGCAGGAAAAGGGCCCTTCTGGGGTGGGAAAAGGGTCCTCTTAGGAAAAAGGGAGACTTGTGAGGCAGGAAAAGGGCCCTTCTGGGGTGGGAAAAGGGTCCTCTTGGGAAAAAGGAGCCTTCGGGGCAGGAAAAGGGCCCTTCTGGGGTGGAAAAGGGTCCTCTTGGGAAAAAGGGAGACTTGGGGCAGGAAAAGGGCCCTTCTGGGGTGGGAAAGGGCTGGTTTGGGGGTGGGAAAGGGTCCTCTTGGGAAAACAGAGGCTTTGGGGTGGGAAAAGGGCCCTTCTGGGGTGGGAAAAGGGTCCTCTTGGGAAAAAGGGGGACTTGGGGCAGGAAAAGGGCCCTTCGGGGGTGGGAAAAGGGTCCTCTTGGGAAAAAGGGAGACTTGGGGTGGGAAAAGGGCCCTTCTGGGGTGGGAAAGGGCTGGTTTGGGCTGGGAAAGGCACTTTTGGGGTGGGAAAAGGACCCTTTTCAGCTGGAAAGGGCCCTTTTGGGCTGGAAAGGTCCCTTTTGGGGCAAGAAGGGGTTGATTTGGGCTGGAAAGGGTGGGTTTGGGGCAGGAAGGGCCCTTTTGGGCTGGAAAGGGCCGGTTTGGGGCTGGAAAGGTCCATTTTGGGGCAAGAAGGGGCCAATTTTGGCTGGAAAGGGCCATTTTGGGGTTGGAAAGGTCCTTTTTGGGGCAGGAAGGGCCCTTTGGAGCTGGAAAGGTCCCTTTTGGGCTGGAAAGGTCCCTTTTGGGTTGGAAAAGGCCAGTGTAGGTCTGGAAAGGTCCCTTTTGGGGCAGGAAGGGCCCTTTTGGGCTGGAAAGGGCCGAATTTGGGATTGGAAAGGTCCTTTTTGGGGCAGGAAGGGCCCTTTGGAGCTGGAAAGGTCCCTTTAGGGCTGGAAAGGTCCCTTTTGGGGCAAGAAGGGGCCAATTTGGGCTGGAAAGGGCTGTTTTGGGGGTGGAAAGGTCCTTTTTGGGGCAGGAAGGGCCCTTTTGGGCTGGAAAGGGCCGGTTTGGGGCTGGAAAGGTCCCTTTTGGGTTGGAAAAGGCCAGTGTAGGTCTGGAAAGGTCCCTTTTGGGGCAGGAAGGGCCCTTTTGGGCTGGAAAGGGCCGAATTTGGGGTGGAAAGGGCCGGTTTGGGGCTGGAAAGGTCCTTTTTGGGGCAGGAAGGGCCCTTTGGAGCTGGAAAGGTCCCTTTTGGGCTGGAAAGATCCCTTTTGGGGCAGGAAGGGCCCTTTTGGGCTGGAAAGGGCCGATTTTGGGATTGGAAAGGTCCTTTTTGGGGCAGGAAGGGCCCTTTGGAGCTGGAAAGGTCCCTTTTGGGGCAAGAAGGGGCCGATGTGGGCTGGAAAGGGCCGGTTTGGGGCTGGAAAGGTCCCTTTTGGGGCAAGAAGGGGCCAATTTGGGCTGGAAAGGGCCGGTTTGGGGCTGGAAAGGTCCTTTTTGGGGCAGGAAGGGCCCTTTTGGGCTGGAAAGGGCTGGTTTTGGGCTGGAAAGGTCCCTTTTGGGGCAAGAAGGGGCCAATTTGGGCTGGAAAGGGCCGGTTTGGGGCTGGAAAGGTCCTTTTTGGGGCAGGAAGGGCCCTTTTGGGCTGGAAAGGGCCAGTTTGGGGCTGGAAAGGTCCCTTTTGGGTTGGAAAAAGCCAGTGTAGGTCTGGAAAGGTCCCTTTTGGGGCTGGAAGGGCCCTTTTGGGCTGGAAAGGGCCGGTTTTGGGATTGGAAAGGTCCTTTTTGGGGCAGGAAGGGCCCTTTGGAGCTGGAAAGGTCCCTTTTGGGCTGGAAAGATCCCTTTTGGGGCAGGAAGGGCCCTTTTGGGCTGGAAAGGGCCGATTTTGGGATTGGAAAGGTCCTTTTTGGGGCAGGAAGGGCCCTTTGGAGCTGGAAAGGTCCCTTTTGGGGCAAGAAGGGGCCGATGTGGGCTGGAAAGGGCCGGTTTGGGGCTGGAAAGGTCCTTTTTGGGGCAGGAAGGGCCCTTTTGGGCTGGAAAGGGCCGATTTTGGGATTGGAAAGGTCCTTTTTGGGGCAGGAAGGGCCCTTTGGAGCTGGAAAGGGCCTTTTTGGGCTGGAAAGGGCCCTTTTGGGCTGGAAAGGTCCCTTTTGGGGCAAGAAGGGGCCGATGTGGGCTGGAAAGGGCCGGTTTGGGGCTGGAAAGGTCCTTTTTGGGGCAGGAAGGGCCCTTTTGGGCTGGAAAGGTCCCTTTTGGGGCAAGAAGGGGCCAATTTGGGCTGGAAAGGGCCGGTTTGGGGCTGGAAAGGTCCTTTTTGGGGCAGGAAGGGCCCTTTTGGGCTGGAAAGGGCCGGTTTTGGGGCGAGAAAGGTCCCTTTTGGGGGTGTGGAGTGGGGTCAGCCCAGAGCTCGGCGCTCCCCAGGACGGGCAGGCGATGCTGTGGGACCTGAACGAGGGGAAGCACCTCTACACCCTGGACGGTGGTGACATCATCAACGCCCTCTGCTTCAGCCCCAACCGCTACTGGCTCTGCGCCGCCACCGGGCCCAGCATCAAGATCTGGGTACGGAGCCCTGGGAGCCCTGTCCTGGGCTGGGGGGGCACTGGGGGGCACTGGGGGGCACTGGGGGGCACCGGGGCCTCGCTTCCCTTGGATTCGGGGTGGTTTGGGTTGGGAATCTCTGAGGCCTCGCTCTCCTTGGATTTGGGGTCACCAAGGCCTCGATTTCCTCAGATTTGGGGTCACCTGGACCTTGATTTCCTCAGATTTGGGGTCACCTAGACTGGATTTCCTTGGATTTGGGGTCACCCAGGCTTTGCTTTCTCAGATTTGGGGTCACCCAGACTCAATTTCCTCAGGTTTGGGGTCACCAAGGCCTCTCTTTCCTCAGGTTTGGGGTCACCCAGACTCTCTTTCCTCGGAATTGGGGTCACCCAGGCTTTGCTTTCTCAGATTTGGGGTCACCCAGACTCAATTTCCTCAGATTTGGGGTCACCCAGGCCTCGCTCTCCTCAGATTTGGGGTCTCCCAGACTCTCTTTCCTCAGATTTGGGGTCACCCAGACTGGATTTTGTCAGATTTGGGGTCACCCAGGCCTCGCTCTCCTCAGATTTGGGGTCACCCAGACTCAATTTCCTCAGATTTGGGGTCACCCAGGCCTTAATTTCCTCAGATTTGGGGTCACCCAGGCCTCTCTTTCCTCAGGTTTGGGGTCACCCAGACTCAATTTCCTCAGATTTGGGGTCACCCAGGCCTCGCTCTCCTCATATTTGGGGTCACCCAGACTCTCCTTCCTCAGACTTGGGGTCACCCAGACTCAATTTCCTCAGATTTGGGGTCACCCAGGCTTTGCTCTCCTCAGGTTTGGGGTCACCCAGACTCAATTTCCTCAGATTTGGGGTCACCCAGGCCTCGCTCTCCTTCGATTCGGGGTCACCCAGACTCTCTTTCCTCAGATTTGGGGTCTCCCATACTCAATTTCCTTAAATTTGGGGTCACCTAGACTGGATTTTCTCAGATTTGGGGTCACCCAGGCTCGATTTCCTCAGATTTGGGGTCACCCAGACTGGATTGTGTCAGATTTGGGGTCACCCAGGCTTTGCTTTTTCAGATTTGGGATCACCCAGACTCAAATTTCCTCAGATTTGGGGGCACCCAGACTGGATTGTGTCAGATTTGGGGTCACCCAGGCTTTGCTTTCTCAGATTTGGGGTCACCCAGACTCGATTTCCTCAGATTTGGGGTCACCCAAGATTGGATTTCATCAGATTTGGGGTCACCCAGACTCAATTTCCTCAGATTTGGGGTCACCCAGGCCTTGCTCTCCTTCGATTTGGGGTCACCCAGACTCTCCTTCCTCAGATTTGGGGTCACCCAGATTCTCCTTCCTCAGATTTGGGGTCACCCAGACTCTCTTTCCTCAGGTTTGGGGTCACCCAGACTCTCTTTCCTCGGATTTGGGGTCACCCAGTCTGGATTTTGTCAGATTTGGGGTCACCCAGGCTTTGCTTTCTCAGATTTGGGGTCACCCAGACTCAATTTCCTTGGTTTTGGGGTCACCCAAGATTGGATTTCATCAGATTTGGGGTCACCTAGACTGGATTTCCTTGGATTTGGGGTCACCCAGACTCAATTTCCTCAGATTTGGGGTCACCCAGACTCTCTTTCCTCAGATTTGGGGTCACCCAGACTGGATTTTGTCAGATTTGGGGTCACCCAGGCCTCGCTCTCCTCAGATTTGGGGTCACCCAGACTCTCTTTCCTCAGATTTGGGGTCACCCAGACTCAATTTCCTCAGATTTGGGGTCACCCAGGCCTCTCTTTCCTCAGGTTTGGGGTCACCCAGGCCTCTCTTTCCTCAGGTTTGGGGTCACCCAGACTCAATTTCCTCAGATTTGGGGTCACCCAGGCCTCTCTTTCCTCAGATTTGGGGTCACCCAGACTCAATTTCCTCAGATTTGGGGTCACCCAGGCCTCTCTTTCCTCAGATTTGGGGTCACCCAGACTCAATTTCCTCAGATTTGGGGTCACCCAGACTCTCTTTCCTCAGATTTGGGGTCACCCAGGCCTCTCTTTCCTCAGGTTTGGGGTCACCCAGGCCTTAATTTCCTCAGATTTGGGGTCACCCAGACTCTCTTTCCTCAGATTTGGGGTCACCCAGGCCTCTCTTTCCTCAGGTTTGGGGTCACCCAGGCCTCTCTTTCCTTGGATTTGGGGTCACCCAGGCCTTGCTCTCCTTCGATTTGGGGTCACCCAGACTCTTTCCTCGGATTTGGGGTCACCCAGACTCTCCTTCCTCAGGTTTGGGGTCACCCAGACTCTCTTTCCTCAGGTTTGGGGGTCACCCAGGGCCTTTCTTCCCCGGGGGGTTCTGCCTTTGGCACCCCTCGAGGCTTTTCCTTTACTTTGGGAGGGGTCTTGGTGGTTCTGGGACCCCTTTGCTGTGATGAAACCTCCCGATGCCGTCTGACTGCACCTCCGTGTGGAAATCCAGAGGCTGTTTCTGAGCTGCCCCCACCCAATGGGTGCTGGGGGGGGGTCTCCCTGGAACCCCTGGGGATCCCTGACCTTCCCCCCCCTCCCCTTCCCTGGCTTCCCAAGGATCTGGAAGGGAAAATCATCGTGGATGAGCTGAAGCAGGAGGTGATCAGCACCAGCAGCAAAGCGGAGCCGCCCCAGTGCACCTCCCTGGCCTGGTCTGCTGATGGCCAGGTAAAGCCCACCTGGCCACGCCCCCTCTGGCCCCGCCCCCTCTGGCCCCGCCCCCTCTGGCCCCGCCCACCCCAGCCCTGGGAATGGGGGGGGAGACGGAGCCGCCTCCGCCTGCGAGGGGCAGGGCCCTCCTGGATTCCTCTGTTCCTTGGATCTCCCACCCTTTCCTTGGATTTCCATCCCTTTCCTTCAACCCCCTCCTTGCCCTGGGGTCCCCTCCCCTTCCCTTGGAGCCCCCTTCCCTTCCCCTGGGATCTCCCTTCCCCTGGGATCTCCCTTCCCTTCCCCTGGGATCTCCCTTTCCCTGGAATCTCCCTTCCCCTGGGATCTCCCTTTCTTTGAGCCCCCTCCTTCCTCTGGGATCCCTCTCCTTCCTTGGCTCCCTCATTCCCTTTCCTTGGATCCCCCTCCTTCCCTTCTCCCCTGGGATCCCCCTTCTCCCTGGGATCCCCCTCCTTCTTTTCTCCCCGGGATCCCCCTTCTCCCCAGGATCCCCCTCCTCCCCTGGGATTCCCCCTCCTCCCCTTCATCCCCTTCTCTCCGGGATCCCCCTCCTCCCCTGGATCCCCCCCTCCCCCAGGATCCCCCTCTTCCCCTTCATCCCCTCCTCCCTGGGATCCCCCCCCTCCCCCGGGATCCCCCCCCTCCCCCGGGATCCCCCCCCTCCCCCGGGATCCCCCCCCTCCCCCGGGATCCCCCTCCTCCCCCGGGATCCCCCTCCTCCCCCGGGATCCCCCTCCTCCCCTGGGATCCCCCTCCTCCCCTGGGATCTCCCTCCTCCCCCGGGATCCTCCTCCTCCCCTGGATCCCCCCCTCCCCTGGATCCCCCCCTCCCCTGGGATCCCCCTCCCCCGGGATCCCCCTCCTCCCCTCCATCCCCTCCTCCCTCGGGATCCCCCTCCTCCCCTGGGATCCCCCCTCCTCCCCTTCATCCCCTCCTCCCCGTGATCACCCCCCTCCCCTCGATCACCCCCCTCCTCCCCTTCATCCCCTCCTCCCCCGGGATCCCCCCTCCTCCCCTGGATCCCCCCTCCTCCCCTTCATCCCCTCCTCCCCTTCATCCCCTCCTCCCCTGGGATCCCCTCCCCTCGATCACCCCCCTCCTCCCGGGATCCCCCTCCTCCCCTTCATCCCCTCCTCCCCTGGATCCCCCTCCGCCCCTGGATCCCCCTCCTCCCCTGGATCACCTCCTCCCCCGGGATCCCCCCTCCTCCCCTGGATCACCTCCTCCCCCGGGATCCCCCCTCCCCCTGGATCCCCCCCCTCCCCAGGATCCCCCTCCCCTCCCCGGGATCCCCCTCCTCCCCGGGATCCCCCTCCTCCCCGGGATCCCCCCCCTCCCCGGATCCCCCCCTCCCCCAGGATCCCCCTCCTCCCCTGGCTCCCCCCCTCCCCTGGATCCCCCTCCTCCCCCAGGATCCCCCTCCTCCCCCTGGATCCCCCCTCCCCAGGATCCCCCTCCCCTCCCCGTGTCCCCACTCCTCCCTCTCTCCGCAGACGCTCTTCGCGGGTTACACGGATAACCTGGTGCGGGTGTGGCAGGTGACCATCGGCACCAGGTGAGGCCCCGGAAGCCAAAATCCCTCCGGCTTTTGTGTACAAACCCCAATAAAAGCTCTCTCTGCCCTCCTCGTGTCCCCTGGATCAGCCCACAGCCCGGAATTCCGCGGCAGACGCTTCCCTTCCCTCACCAGGAATCCCAACATTCCCAGAGCGGGAGGGGCTTTAGATCCACGAGGAGTTGGGGGTTTCCTTTGTGCCCTCAGGGCTTGGGAACATCACAGGGGTTGGGAATGAGGTGGGATTTGGGGGAGCTGCACCTCAAACCCCGGGGTGCGGGGAAGGAAGAGCCAGAGGGAGGCAATTCCCGTGCTTGCTCCGTGGAACGACGCTTTCCGGGCCTTTTGGCTCCTCCCACGCTGCGGAAAACCTGGGAAAACCAAACAAAATCCCCCCCTTTCCCCAAAAAAAAAACACCCCCAAAAGCCCCCAAATTTGGGAAACGGCCGTGGTTGCAATTCCAGCCCCAACCCCCAGCGGGATCTCGGAGCGGAGAGCTTTGGCCGAGGACTTTCCCAGCCCAAGCACCTCCTGGTGCCGATTCGGGGCACGAAAAGGGGCGTTGGCCAGGGATTTAGGGATCCTCTTTCGTTCTTGGCCCTTTCCGGGCTGGTGGATCCATAATTTACCCCCTGGGAATTGGCTGCGTCGGGAGGGGCCGAGCTCGGATCTTCATTAAGAGGATGGGACTGGATCCCGGGACGAGGCCGGATCCCAGGACAAGGCCAGATCCTGGGAAGGAGGCTGGATCCCAGGGACGAGGCCGGATCCCACACAGAGAGGTGACAGCCACATCAGGGGATCTTGGGAAGGAGGCCGGATCCCAGTACAAGGCCGGATCCCAGGAAGGAGGCCGGATCCCGGGACAAGGCCGGATCCCACACGGAGAGGCGAGGGCCGGGTGAGGGGATCTTGGGAAAAAGGCCGGATCCCAGGACCAAGGCCAGATCCCACATGGAGAGGCGACAGCCACGTCAGGGGACCTTGGGACCGAGGCTGGATCCCAGGATGGGGCTGGATCCTGGGAACAAGGCTCGATCTCGGGAACGAGGCTGGATCCCACACAGAGAGGCAAGGGCTGGGTCAGGGGATCTTGGGAACAAGGCCGGATCCCAGGACAAGGCCAGATCCTGGGAACGAGGCCGGATCCCAGGATGAGGCTGGATCCCAGGATGAGGCTGGATCCCAGGACAAGGCCAGATCCCGGGGGCGAGGCTGGATCCCAGGATGAGGCTGGATCCCAGGATGAGGCCAGATCCCGGGAACGAGGCTGGATCCCAGGACAAGGCCAGATCCTGGGAACGAGGCCGGATCCCAGGATGAGGCTGGATCCCAGGATGAGGCCAGATCCCGGGATGAGGCTGGATCCCAGGACAAGGCCAGATCCCGGGGGCGAGGCTGGATCCCAGGATGAGGCTGGATCCCAGAATGAGGCCAGATCCCGGGAACGAGGCTGGATCCCAGGACAAGGCCAGATCCTGGGAACGAGGCCGGATCCCAGGACGAGGCCAGATCCTGGGAACGAGGCCGGATCCCAGGACGAGGCTGGATCCCAGGACAAGGCCAGATCCTGGGAATGAGGCTGGATCCCAGGACAAGGCCAGATCCTGGGAACGAGGCCGGATCCCAGGACGAGGCCAGATCCTGGGAACGAGGCCGGATCCCAGGACAAGGCTGGATCCCAGGACAAGGCCAGATCCTGGGAATGAGGCTGGATCCCAGGACAAGGCCAGATCTTGGGAAGGAGGCCAGATCCCAGGACAAGGCCGGATCCCACACGGAGAGGCAAGGGCCAGGTCAGGGGATCTTGGGAACAAGGCCGGATCCCAGGACAAGGCCGGATCCCGGGGAAGAGGCCGGATCCCAAGGCCGAGGCCGGGCTGATTGCCAGGAGGATCCCGGGAAGGGCAGGGCCAGGGCAGAGCCCGATCCCGATTGAATCCAAAGTGGTTCAGACCCAGCTCCGGGATCTCCGAAGCCTCTCTTGGGATCGCAATGAACCGGAAGCTGGGATTTACAATTTGACTCTTTATTCTCATTTCCTGCCATCTCATAAAACTAAAATCTCCCGTTTCGTTCGCATTTTTTATAGCCAAAAATATTTTGAACTATGGAATTCCAACAGGGAACCAAAAAAAAACCAAAAGAAACCAAACCCCAAAACCAAACACCCCCCCCCCAAAAAAAAAACAACCCCAAAAACCCCACCAACCCCCAAATCCACCACCAAAATAAAACCCCAAAGCGGAATAAAACGCAACCGGAGCGAGCGGAGTCTCTCGAGTGGGACCGGATTCACCTGGATCCTTGGCCACAGCCGAGGAAAAGCAGGAAAGAGGGAGAGAAAATAAATATTCCCATCTCGGAGAGCTCTGCAGGGGGCGGCCGGATCCGAGCCCACGGGCGGGAGGCGCCGGCTCCGGACGGGAATCGGCTCCTCGGGGCCCCGATAAAGTGCCAGGTCCACAGGGAATTGGGAGACTCTGAAGGAAGGAGGGGACGTGGCGGGTGGAAGCGGAGTCGATTCCCGGCAGCTGGATCCCAAAAAGAAAACCCCCAAATCCAGGCTGGGTTTGGAATGACGGCGATGGGAGAGGCCGAGGGGATGGAGCTCCGCGGGCCAGGGGAGCCGGGAACGCTTCGGAATCCGCTGGGAACTGGATCCAGTGGGAGGGGAGGATTCCAAGGGGATCCCGCCGCGATCGAACCAGAACTGAGGGTGATTCCAAGGGGAGATCCTTCCCCATTCCCAATAAAACCAGCGCGAGGGGACGATTCCAAGGGGGGGGGGGGATCCTCCCTGGCTCCAACCACAACCAGTGATCCCGGAGGGAAGAGGCCGTGGGAGTGAAGCGGGGGCGCAAGAAGCCAAGTGCAGCGTCGGATCCCAAAAGGGGATCTGAGGGACAAAAGGGGGCGGGGAAAGAGCGTGGCCGGATCCTGGGATGAGGCCGGATCCTGGGATGAGTCCAGATCCCACACAGAGAGGCGAGGGCCAGGTCAGGGGATCTTGGGAACAAGGCCAGATCCCCAGGACAGGGCTGGATCCTGGGAACGAGGCCGGATCCCACACGGAGAAGAGAGGGCTGGGTCAGGGGATCCCAGGACCGAGGCCAGATCCCAGAGAAGAGGCCAGATCCCAGGACAAGGCCAAGTCTTGGGAACGAGGCCGGATCCCACCCGGAGAGGCAAAGGCTGGGTCAGGGGATCTCAGGAACGAGGCCAGAACCCAGGACAAGGCCGGATCCCAGGGATGAGGCTGGATCCCACATGGAGAGTTGAGGGCTGGGTCAGGGGATCCCGGGACCAAGGCCGGATCCCAGAGAAGAGGCCAGATCCCAGGACAAGGCCAGATCTTGGGAAGGAGGCCAGATTCCACAAGGAGAGGCAAGGGCTGGGTCAGGGGATCTTGGGAACGAAGCCGGATCCCAGGACAAGGCTGGATTTTGGGACCGAGGCCAGATCCCACAAGGAGAGGCTAGGGCTGGGTCAGGGGATCTTGGGACCGAGGCCGGATCCCAGGACAAGGCTGGATCTTGGGACCGAGGCCAGATCCCGCGGGCGAGGCTGGATGTCACCTGGAGAGTCGAGGGCTGGGTCAGGGGATCCCCAGAACGAGGCTGGATCCCAGGGACGAGGCCGGATCTTGGGAAGGAGGCCAGATCCCACCCGGAGAGTCGAGGGCCGGGTCAGGGGATCCTGGGATCGAGGCCAGATCCCAGGGACGAGGCCGGATCCCACCCGGAGAGTCGAGGGCTGGGTCAGGGGATCTCGGGAATGAGGCCGGATCCCAGGACAAGGCTGGATCTTGGGAACGAGGCCGGATCCCACCCGGAGAGTCGAGGGCTGGGTCAGGGGATCCCGGGACCGAGGCCGGATCCCAGGGATGAGGCCGGATCTTGGGAAGGAGGCCGGATCTCAGGGATGAGGCCGGATCCCACCCGGAGAGTCGAGGGCCGGGTCAGGGGATCCCGGGACCGGGACCGGATCCCAGGGATGAGGCCGGATCTTGGGAAGGAGGCCGGATCTCAGGGACCGGGACCGGATCCCGCGGGCGAGGCGAGGGCCGGGTCAGGGGATCCCGGGACCGAGGCCGGATCCCACCCGGAGAGGTGAGGGCCGGGTCAGGGGATCTCGGGAATGAGGCCGGATCCCAGGACAAGGCTGGATCTTGGGAACGAGGCCGGATCCCAGGGATGAGGCCGGATCTTGGGAAGGAGGCCGGATCTCAGGGACGAGGCCGGATCCCGCGGGCGAGTCGAGGGCTGGGTCAGGCACAGATCCGGATGCGGGTGCCCTTGGCCAGGACGCGGAAGAAGGGGAAGATGCGCTCGCGGAAGGAGGCGTTGAAGGTGTGGATGTGCGCCAGGCTCTCGGCGTTGTAGAAGCCCAGTTGGCCCCGTTCGTAGTCCAGGTAAACCCCGAAGCGCCGCGGCCGCTCCCCGGGCGCCAGCGCCGTCTGCTCCGTCGCCGTCACCGCTTGGTACTTCTTCCCGTTGGTGCCGACGCACCAGATCTCCCGTTTCTGGGGGGGCCCCAACGCCTTCTCCTTGCGCCGCGCCGTTTCCCGCGCCGCGCCCACCGCCCAACCCCGGCGCCCGCCCACCTCCACCTCCCAGTAATGGCGGCCGGAGGTGAAACCCTGCGAGCCCAAGACGCAATAATCCGAATCGAAGCGTTTGGGGTTGTCCGGGAGGTCCTGGCGGCGCTCGCCCAGGCGGACGCTGCGGCGATCCAGGGAGAGGCTGAGGCGAGGGTGGGCGGTGTCCGGGTCCAGGGTGACGTCGGCTGCCGGGGACACAGGGACGTCAGGGGGGGGAGGGGAAACGGAGCCCATTCCCAAGGTTGGCCTTCGTTTTCCTCTCCGAGATCCCCAATCCCAATCCCAAATTGGCCTTTGGTTTCCTCTCTGAGGCCCCAAACCCAATCCTAATCCCAAATTCCCCTTTGTTTTCCTCTCCCAGATCCCAATCCCAAATTGGCCTTTGTTTTCCTCTCCAAGATCCCAATCCCAAATTTGCCTTCGTTTTCCTCTCTGAGGCCCCAAACCCAATCCCAATCCCAAATTGGCCTTTGTGTTCCTCTACGAAGCCCCAATCCCAAATTGGCCTTTTTTTTCCTCTCCAAGGCCCCAATCCCAATCCCAATCTGGCCTTCCTTTTCCTCTCCGATGCCCCAATCCCAATCCCAATCCCAAATTGGCCTTTGGTTTCCTCTCCAAGGCCCCAATCCCATTCCCAAATTGACCTTTGTTTTCCTCTCCAAGGCCCCAATCCCAATCCCAATCTGGCCTTCCTTTTCCTCTCCGATGCCCCAATCCCAAATCCCCATCCACGCACGGATCTGGCAGCACCAGTGGCCATCGAGGCTGGGTTAAACCTCTCCCCCCCCCCCTCCCAGCTCCTCCAAATCCCTCATCCCAGTGGCTCCTGGGATTTTTGGCCCCCTCCCAAACTTCCTTCATCTCCTCCGAGCCCTCCCAGTTTGTCCCAGTCCCAGGACAGGGTCCCCCCCTCATCCCAGGACCAGGTCCCCCCTAACCCTGTCCCAGTCCCAGGATCGGGTCCCTCCCCAGTCCTAGGACCGGGTTCCCCCAACTGGGTCCCACCCACCCCGTCCCAGTCCCACCTTTGGGACGGGGTCCCCAGTCCCCATCTCCAGGACAGGGTCCTTTCATCCCAGGACCAGGTCCCCCATCCCAGTCCCAGGACAGGGTCACCCCCACCCTGTCCCAGTCCCACCTCCAGGACAAGGTCCCCCCCCAGTCCCCACCTCCAGGACAGGGTCCCCCCCAGGTCCCCATCTCCAGGACAGGGGTACCCCCTCATCCCAGTCCCCACCTCCGGGACAGGGGTCCCCCAGTCCCCATCTCTGGGACAGGGTCCCCCCCAGTCCCCACCTCCAGGACAGGGTCCCCCCTACCCTGTCCTGGTCCCAGCACAGGGTCCCCCATCCCAGTCCCCACCTCCGGGACAGGGTCCCCCCAGTCCCCATCTCTGGGACAGGGTCCCCTCCCATCCCAGTCCCAGGACAGGGTCCCCCCTCCCAGTCCCCATTTCCGGGACAGGGTCCCCCCCAGGTCCCCATCTCCAGGACAGGGGTACCCCCTCATCCCAGTCCCCACCTCCAGGACAGGGGTCCCCCAGTCCCCATCTCCGGGACAGGGTCCCCCCAGTCCCCATCTCTGGGACAGGGTCCCCTCCCATCCCAGTCCCAGGACAGGGTCCCCCCCAGTCCCCACCTCCAGCACAGGGTCCCCCCCAGTCCCCACCTCCAGGACAGGGTCCCCCCCAGTCCCCACCTCCAGCACAGGGTCCCCCCCAGTCCCAGTCCCCACCTCCAGCACAGGGTCCCCCCCCTCATCCCAGTTCCCCCCCCAGCCAGCCTCCAGCTCCCCTTTTGGGATGGGAGGAGGCGACGGCCACGTTGGGGGAGGATCCGGATGAAAGGACGGGACAAGGAGCGGAGAGGAGGGAGGGAAGAGCTACGGGGGGTGGAGACTGGAGGGATCAGGGGTGAAAATCCCAGGAATAGCGAGATCCCAGCAGGAGAGGGTGGGAAGGAGCCCCCCGAGGGAGCTGGGGTCTCCCTCACCGTGAGGGACTTTGCTGAAGACCTTCTCCATCTTCCTCAGCACCACGTCCTGCAGGAAGTAGTTCCGGTATTTCTTGCCCACGTCCACCGGGACCATCTCCAGCTCCTGGAATCTGATGTTCTCACATCTGCCAGGAGGGAAGAAAATCCAGGATTCAGCACCAGGGAGGAAGCAGAGCCAGGAAGGGCCGGAGCGGGGTCGGGACAACCGGTGGGGATGGAGCTGGGAACAGCCAGGCCTTGGCCCTGGACAAGGAGGAGCTGGGGCTGATCAAGAGCAGCTGCTTTTCCACTGGAGAGGGGAAAAAAAAGATCCCTCTGGAATTCCCAGCAGCTCCTGCTTCCCTGGGAGCAACCAGATCCACACGGACACGTCGGCCCCTGCTCCCAAAACGCTGCTGCCAGGTGCTCCAGGAGCCCTTCCAGGCCTCTCTCCTCTCCCACACAGTCCCAGTTCATCCTCCAGATCCCATTTATTCCCCACTGGGCCATTTCCCACCACCCCAACTCCCATTTATTCCCCACTGGGCCATTTCCCACCACCCCAACTCCCATTTATTCCCCACTGGGCCATTTCCCACCACCCCAACTCCCATTTATTCCCCACTGGGCCATTTCCCACCACCCCAACTCCCATTTATTCCCCACTGGGCCATTTCCCACCACCCCAAATCCCATTTATTCCCCACTGGGCCATTTCCCACCACCCCAAATCCCATTTATTCCCCACTGGGCCATTTCCCACCACCCCAAATCCCATTTATTCCCCACTGGGCCATTTCCCACCACCCCAAATCCCATTTATTCCCCACTGGGCCATTTTCCACCACCCCAAATCCCATTTATTCCCCACTGGGCCATCAGCCTGGAATTCCCACCACCCCAAATCCCATTTATTCCTCACTGGGCCATCAGCCTGGAATTCCCACCACCCCAAATCCCATTTATTCCACCCCCCCCACCTTCCCCATCTGCCTGGAATTCCAGTCACTGCCACAACCGAGCTCTCCCTCAACGTTATCCAGAGCCTGGAAAAGTGTTCCTGGCTCTTGGATCCAAACAAACCCTCCCTGGGAATTTTTCCCATGGATTGGGAACACCACTGACCTGATGAAGGTGCCTTTGATGTCCTGTGGGAGGGAAGGAAAAGGATTAGGGACAACCAGCCCTGATCCCAACAAACCCCTCCCCGGGCAGGATGAGTCCCTTCCCAGGGAGGAAAATCCCAGAGACACAAATCCCAGGGATTCACCCCCCTTGGGGGAGGCTTTTCTGCAACCACAGCCACCCCAGAACCCCCAAATCCTGTTTCCTCTTCCCATTTCCCCCCTGGGATCTTGGGAAGGAAGGGATGGAGAAGACCCTTCAAGGGGCAGCATCTGCTGGACATTCCCCCTTGGAGAAGACCCTTCCTGGGGCAGCATCTGCTGGACATTCCCCCTTGGAGAAGACCCTTCAAGGGGCAGCATCTGCTGGACATTCCCCCTTGGAGAAGACCCTTCAAGGGGCAGCATCTGCTGGACATTCCCCCTTGGAGAAGACCCTTCCTGGGGCAGCATCTGCTGGACATTCCCCCTTGGAGAAGACCCTTCCTGGGGCAGCATCTGCTGGACATTCCCCCTTGGAGAAGACCCTTCCTGGGGCAGCATCTGCTGGACATTCCCCCTTGGAGAAGACCCTTCCTGGGGCAGCATCTGCTGGACATTCCCCCTTGGAGAAGACCCTTCCTGGGGCAGCATCTGCTGGACATTCCCCCTTGGAGAAGACCCTTCAAGGGGCAGCATCTGCTGGACATTCCCCCTTGGAGAAGACCCTTCCCGGGGCAGCATCTGCTGGACATTCCCCCGTGGAGAAGACCCTTCAAGGGGCAGCATCTGCTGGACATTCCCCCTTGGAGAAGACCCTTCAAGGGGCAGCATCTGCTGGACATTCCCCCTTGGAGAAGACCCTTCCTGGGGCAGCATCTGCTGGACATTCCCCCTTGGAGAAGACCCTTCCTGGGGCAGCATCTGCTGGACATTCCCCCTTGGAGAAGACCCTTCCTGGGGGCAGCATCTGCTGGACATTCCCCCTTGGAGAAGACCCTTCCTGGGGCAGCATCTGCTGGACATTCCCCCTTGGAGAAGACCCTTCAAGGGGCAGCATCTGCTGGACATTCCCCCTTGGAGAAGACCCTTCAAGGGGCAGCATCTGCTGGACATTCCCCCTTGGAGAAGACCCTTCAAGAGGCAGCATCTGCTGGACATTCCCCCTTGGAGAAGACCCTTCAAGGGGCAGCATCTGCTGGACATTCCCCCTTGGAGAAGACCCTTCAAGAGGCAGCATCTGCTGGACATTCCCCCTTGGAGAAGACCCTTCCTGGGGCAGCATCTGCTGGACATTCCCCCTTGGAGAAGACCCCTCATGAGGCAGCATCTGCTGGACATTCCCCCTTGGAGAAGACCCTTCAAGAGGCAGCATCTGCTGGACATTCCCCCTTGGAGAAGACCCTTCCTGGGGCAGCATCTGCTGGACATTCCCCTTGGAGAAGACCCTTCAAGGGGCAGCATCTGCTGGACATTCCCCTTGGAGAAGACCCTTCAAGAGCAGCATCTGCTGGACATTCCCCCTTGGAGAAGACCCTTCAAGGGGCAGCATCTGCTGGACATTCCCCCTTGGAGAAGACCCTTCAAGGGGCAGCATCTGCTGGACATTCCCCCTTGGAGAAGACCCTTCCCGGGGCAGCATCTGCTGGACATTCCCCCTTGGAGAAGACCCTTCCTGGGGCAGCATCTGCTGGACATTCCCCCTTGGAGAAGACCCTTCCCGGGGCAGCATCTGCTGGACATTCCCCCTTGGAGAAGACCCTTCCTGGGGGCAGCATCTGCTGGACATTCCCCTTGGAGAAGACCCTTCCGGGGCAGCATCTGCTGGACATTCCCCCTTGGAGAAGACCCTTCCTGGGGCAGCATCTGCTGGACATTCCCCTTGGAGAAGACCCTTCCTGGGGCAGCATCTGCTGGACATTCCCCCTTGGAGAAGGACCCTTCAAGGGGCAGCATCTGCTTGGACATTCCCCCTGGAGAAGACCCTTCCCGGGGCAGCATCTGCTGGACATTCCCCCTTGGAGAAGACCCTTCCTGGGGCAGCATCTGCTGGACATTCCCCCTTGGAGAAGACCCTTCAAGGGGCAGCATCTGCTGGACATTCCTCCTCTTTCCCAAGGGATGGGCTGGAAGGGACACCTTGAGGAGCTGGAGCCCATCCTGCTTGCTCTTGTCCTCTGCCTCGGCGATGAGGGCGGCTCAGGGCCGCGCTCTGCTCTTCCAGTTGGCCAACGTTCCGGCTCTGCC
Organism: Tapera naevia; assembly: GCA_033556795.1. NCBI lineage: Eukaryota > Metazoa > Chordata > Aves > Cuculiformes > Neomorphidae > Tapera > Tapera naevia. Next base: position 84,859 of record JAUMJJ010001058.1, on the reverse strand, counting down.
GCGCCAGGAGGTTCTCGTAACGTTCCTCCAGCTGGTGGAGGAGCAGGACCTGCTCCCCGATCAGGAACTGGTGCAGCACCTCGAAATCCGACTCGAATTCCTTGATCTCCAGCTTCATCTTGTCCTGCGGAGCGGGAAGAGGGAGGAGAAGCATCCTCAGGTCGTGTGGCAGACGTGGATTTCTCTGCTTTCCCATGGAATTCCCTTCACGGAGCTCTAATCCAGCGGGGGAGCAGCTCCCACCACCCCCAAGATCCCAATGGATCTCACGATGGATCCTCAGAGCTCGAATCCACCAGGCAAAGGGGGGAAAAAGAGCTTCCCTGCTCATCCCAGCCTCCTCCTTCCCTGAGGGAAAGGTGAAGGGTGGGGAAAAGGGGATGAGAGCGGCAGGAATCGGGCGCAGGAGCCGCTGCTGTGCCCGTTCTTACCCTCAGCTCCGTGATCTTCTCCTCCTCGTTGGATTTCTGCCTCAGGACCGCGTCCAGTTTCTTCTTCAGCGGCTCAGGTGGCTCTGGAGTTTGTTCTGGGAGAGAGAAACGAGCCTCAGGCATTCCTGCCTCAGGGAATCCCCTCCCTGCATCCCAAATCCGTTGGCAGGGCTGAGAACGAAGCCCTCCTGCTGGGATTTCAGACCCTTTTTTCCACACGGGGATGGGGTGGGGTCAAAATCCCCAAATCCTGCCCCATCGGAGCAGGGAACACCTGGAATTCCTGATGACCGAAGCACAAAGCACTGGATGTGGGGCTCAAGGTGTGGAATCCACATCCCATCACCTTGGATCGGGATCCTGCGCTCCCACCTCAGCCAAAGCCAGGAATGTCCTTCCAGGCTGCCCCTTTCCCGGTGCCGGATCGCCGCAAGCCAACACCAAACCACCCCCCACGTCCCCAAACGCGATTCCTGAGCTGGCTCAGCCTCAGCATTCCAAAAATCCAACTCCTTGTGCCTCGCTGCCCTCCCAGGACTCCAATTCCCTTCCTTCCTTGAGGATTCTCAGCGTTTTTTCCCACGGCAAAGGAAGGGAAACCAGACTGAGCCGAGCCGAGCGCTCCGACAGCCCCGAAGCGCATCCTCTTCCCGTCCTTCCCACCCCAAACTGCCTCAAATCTCCTCCTGGCACCAAAATTCCTCCCCAGGAAATCCCAAAGTGCCGGCTCCGACGGGAGCTGCCAAGGTTCTGGCCGTGGCCAGAGCTCCAAGAGCTCCCAGAGAGGGAGGACAAGGCGAGACACAACCACGTGAGGCAGGAACCCCTCCAACAATTCCCGTTCCCTCCTTCCCAAAGATCCCAAACGGATCCCAAACCCCTGGAGGGGATGAAGCCGGGGAGACTGAAGGGCTCAGCACCCCACCACCCTCGTCCTCCCTTCCCTCCAGGCTCTCCGGTGGCATCCGAGCGGGAAGCGACTCCTTCCAGAGGGCAAAGCCCCCTCGTCACAGCCCCTGACGATGCTTCCAGCTGCTGGGGCTCTGGAATCCGGCTCCGAGGCCCCTCAGGCAGGAATTGCATCCCAAATCCAGCTTGGCAGAACCCCCACGAGCTCCCCCACTCCTTGGTGGGATCCGTTCTCTCCCCGGATCTTACCCTCCTCACCCAATCCCCTCTCATCCAAACCCTTCCAGCTGCTTCCTGGTTTCCCCAACCCAATCCCATCCGGAGTCTCCCTCGGCTCTCCACTCGCCCAACCAGCCTGGTGAGGCTCATCCTGGACACCAACTCCAACAACCTCCCCCCCCCCTGCCCCTTAAACCCATTCCCATCGCCTCCCCGTAATCCCAATCCCAATCCCACCTGTAATCCTGCACCACCTCCTCGAGGGGGACGACGCTGTGGTGTTTGTGGCTCCTGGATTCCCTGCACACCACGCAGATGGCTTCTTCGTCCACCTCACAGAAGAGTTTGAGGGGTTCTTGGTGCTTCTCGCACAAAGCCGGCGAACCCTTGGGGTCCCCCTGCTACCAGGACCCCGAAACGCCGCCGCCGGCTCCCGGTCCGGAGGATCCACCCGTGGGTGGCACCAAACGCTGGGGGTGAGGGTGAAGCTGCCGGATGATCTGCACCATGTTTGCCAGCTGAAGGTTGGGGCGGAAATTCCGTTGGAAGAAGGTTTTCCGGCACTGAGGCAGGTGAAGGTTTGGAGGCGCCGGGGCCGCGCGGCCAAGACGGAGGAAAAGGAGGAAGGAGAGAGGAGGAGGAGGAGGAGGAGAAGGAGGCGGCGGCATCTGCACCTCTTCTTCTTCCTCCTCCTCCTTCCACCTCCTCCTCCTCCTCCTCCACGTCCTCCTCCATCACATCTCGTCGTAGTCCTCGGCCCCAAAGTAAAGGTCGCCACCGACCCCCCCGTCCCACATCTCGTCCTCCACGGGGTCGTCCCACAGGTCGGCGTCCTCTTCCTCCTCCTCCTCCTCTTCCTCGCTCCAGATATCCTCTTCCTCCTCTTCTTCATCTGCCCCGCCATCCTCCTCCTCCTCCTGCTCCACGTCCAGCTCGTCCTCCTCCTCCTCCTCCAGCTCATCCTCGTCCTCCTCTTCCTCCTCCTCCTCCAGTTCCTCTTCCAGGACGTCGCCCAGGCCGGTTTCTCCGCCGCCACGGCGCCGGGGGTCCCCTCGTAGTCCCCGCTCTCTCCTCCCCACAGCTGGGAGATGCAGACCCGGCAGGAAGTTGTGCCCGCAGCCGATGGGACACGGGCTCCACGAAGTAGTCCAGGCAGATGGCACAGATGGCCTCTTCCTGCAGCGTCACCACCGGGTTTCAGCCGCCGCCCGCAGCCCCCCGCGGGGACCCCATCGCCCGCGGGCACCGGGGCCGCCATGGGGAACGGATCCGGGGGGGGGGGGGAGAAGGGGGGCTGAGGAGTGGGGGGGTGGGGCTGGGGGGCTAAGGGGGGGGGGGTGGGGCTGGGGAGGTGCGGGGCTGAGGGGGGGAGGGTTGACAAGGGGTGGGTGGGGGGGGCTTGAGAAGGGGGGGTGGGGGGGGGCTGAGAAGGGGGGAAGGGGGGCTGAGAAGGGGGGGGAGGGGGGGCTGACCAAGGGGGGGGAGGGGCTGACCAAGGGGGATGGGGGGGGCTGACCAAGGGGGGGATGGGGGGGGCTGACCAAGGGGGGATGGGGGGGGCTGACCAAGGGGGGGAGGGGGGGGGGCTGACCAAGGGGGGGGAGGGGGCTGAGACAGTGGGGGAGGGTGCGGTGCTGACAAGGGGGAGGCTGACCAAGGGGTGGGGGGGTGCAGGATTATCCCCCTCCTCCTCGCCGCTCCCGGGCCGGGCCGGGCGCTGCTTCAGGGCCGGGAAGGGCTGATAACCGTTCCCTGCCCTGGAGCTCCGAGGCCTCGGGGCGAAGCCTCCTCCTCCTCCTCCTTTCCCCCCCCCCACCCGCAACTCCGGGCCCTGGCGCTGCTGCTCCCTCGGCCTCACCGCACCCCGGAGGCCCCGCACCCCGTCCCGGGGGGGGGCCCTGTGGAATCCCCCCCCCCCGGCCCGGCTCTCGGTCTCCCCGCACCGCCCTTTCCCTCTCCTCCCGCGGCCCCGGGTGGGGGTGGGGGGGAGGTCCCTGGGGGGTCCCTGGTGCCCCCTGCGGCCCCCGCTCGGGCCCCTCCGCCGCCGCGAGCTCCGCCGACCGACGGGAAACGCCGCCGCGCTTCCGCTTTCCGGTTTGCGCCGCCGCAAACCCCGCCCCCTCGGGGGTCAGCTGACCGGAAGTGCCGCCCCGCCGGAACGGAGCGGGGGCGGGGCCCAAGCGGGAGGTGTTTTATCCACCTCCCATCCCCCCCCCCCCCGCCCCCCCCCCCCCCCCACGCTTCCAATCCCCGGCGAGAACCGAGGCGCCCGGTATCAGCGCGGGCCTACGGCCCGGTGGTCGCTCTGTGGGGGCTTCTCTGCCCCTCTGACTCGTTGGTCTTGGAGGTCTAAAGGGGGAGGGCAACGAGTTCGCGCGGGGGGGCGTGGTTTGAGGCGGAAGGGGGCGTGGTTTGAGGCGGAAGGGGGCGTGTCCATCGGGGTGGCGCTGCCTGCGGCGCGGGCGGGCCCGACACCCAGCGGCTCGGGCGGGTGCGTTTTCCAACAGCCCGGCTAGCTCAGTCGGTAGAGCATGAGACTCTTAATCTCAGGGTCGTGGGTTCGAGCCCCACGTTGGGCGCTTTCATTTTTTCCGTCTCCCTCGGGGTTCATTTTCCTACCGACCCCCAGCCCCCCCGCAGCATCCGTAAGGATTCCTGCTACTCCCCGCACTCGCCCCGCACCGCCTTCTTTGCGCACTCAAAGTCCCGCAGGCTGGAAGGCTCACAAGGTGTTTCTGTAGTGTAGTGGTTATCACGTTCGCCTCACACGCGAAAGGTCCCCGGTTCGAAACCGGGCAGAAACACTCCTTTTTCGTTTCCCCGTCCCGGTTCTTCACTGGGTCTCTCGTATTTTTTCTCTCTTTCCCCCACTTTTTCTCTCTTTCCCCACTTTTTCTCTTTTTCCTCCACTTCTCTCTTTCCCCAACTTTTTCTGCCTTTCCCCCACTTTTTTCTCTTTTTTCCCCACTGTTTCTCTTTTTTCCCCACTTTTTCTCTTTCCCCCACTTTTCTTGTCTTTCCCCCACTTTTCTTGTCTTTCCCCCCCACTTTTTCTTTTTTTTCCCCCACTTTTTCTCTTTCCCCCATTTTTCCTGTCTTTCCTCCACTTTTTCTCTTTCCCCCAATTTCTCTCTTTCCCCAACTTTTCCTGTCTTTCCCCCACTTCTCTTTTTTCCCCACTGTTTCTCTCTTTCCCCCACTTTTTTCTCTTTTTTCCCCACTTTTCCTCTCTTTCCCCCACTTTTCCTCTCTTTCCCCCACTTTTTCTCTTTTTTTCCTCACTTTTTCTCTCTTTCCCCCACTTTTCCTCTCTTTCCCCCACTTTTTCTCTTTTTTCCTCACTTTTTCTCTCTTTCCCCCACTTCTTCTCTCTTTCCCCAACTTTTCCTGTGTTTCCCCCACTTCTTCTGTCTTTCTTTCCCCCACTTTTTCTCTTTTTCCCCCACTTTTTCTTTTTTCCCCACTTTTTCTCTTTCCCCCACTTCTTCTCTTTCCCCACTTTTCCTGTCTTTCCCCCACTTTTTTTTTCTCTCTTTCCCCCACTTTTTTCTCTTTTCCTCACTTTTTCTCTTTCCCACACTTTTTCTGCCTTTCCCCCACTTTTTTCTCTTTCCCCCTCTTTTCCTGTCTTTCCCCCACCTTCTCACAAACGCTTTTAGCTCTTAGGGTCACCCCCGCCCCGCAGCTCTGCGGGGAACACGCGGGTCTTCCCGGCTCCGGGGAAGGGTCCCCGGGGGTCCCGGTGGGTCCTCAGTGCGGGTCCCGGTTGGGGCCGATGGGGGTCCCGGTGGGGTCTCAGTGCGGGTCCCAGTGGGGTCGACGGGGATCCCGGTGGGTCCTCAGTGCGGGTCCCGGTGGGGTCTCTGTGCGGGTCCCGGTGGGGGCTGGGTTTGGGCTCGGTCTGGTCCCGGTTGGGGGCTCCGTGCGGGTCCCGGGGGGGTTTCTCAGCCCTGGTCTCGGTTGCGGTCCATGGGGGGGGTCCACGGGGGGGGGGTCCGGTGCGGTTCCTGTTGGGGTCACTGCGGGTCTCGGGGGGGGGCTCCGATGAACCCCACAACCCCCTCCGGCGCGGGGCCAGGGGCGGCCGGGGGGCCCCGCCCCGCCAGGGCCCGGCTAGCTCAGTCGGTAGAGCATGAGACTCTTAATCTCAGGGTCGTGGGTTCGAGCCCCACGTTGGGCGCTTTCGCCTTTTGCTTCCTCAGGGGGCAGAAAACAACATTTTTGCCCCCAAAACCCACCCGGGGACGCGGTCGAAATCCAATTATTCACGATTTTGTTAGAAAATTACATTTCACCCCAAAACCTCAACTTGTTCTTATTAGAAAATCACATTTCTCCCCCCAAAAACCCACCAGGAAATGCAGTTGAGACCTAATTAGTCACGATTTTGTTAGAAAATCACATTTCACCCCGAAAATTCATCCTGTTCTTGTTAGAAAATGACATTTCTGCCTCCAAAACCCACCACAAAATGCACTTGAAACGAAATTTTTCACGATTTTGTTAGAAAATTACATTTCACCCCGAAAATTCATCCTGTTCTTGTTAGAAAATGACATTTCTGCCTCCAAAACCCACCACAAAATGCACTTGAAACGAAATTTTTCACGATTTTGTTAGAAAATTACATTTCACCCCGAAAATTCATCCTGTTCTTGTTAGAAAATGACATTTCTGCCTCCAAAACCCACCACAAAATGCACTTGAAATGAAATTTTTCATGATTTTATTAGAAAATTACATTTCACCTCCAAAAACTCATCCTGTTTTTATTAGAAAATCACATTTCTGCCCCCAAAACCCAACAGGAAATGCAGTTGAGATCCAATTATTCACGATTTTGTTAGAAAATTACATTTCACCCCCTGTTCTTATTAGAAAATGACCTTTCTGCCCCCTAGAAGGGTTTTAGAAGGGTTCTAGAAGGTTCCAGAAGGGTGCTGGAAGGGTGCAACTCCTTGTGACACAAAATCCTTGGGTCAGGTTCGAAATCCTTGGCTGAGATTCAAAGGAAAGGCTTCGGAGAGTGAAAATTCCTGGTGCCTTTGGGTAAAAAGCCAGGATGGGGATCATGGGATGGGTTGGGTTGGAAGGGACCCCAAAGCCCATCCAGATCCATGAGCAGGGACACCTCCCCCTGGGTCAGGGGGCTCCAAGCCCCATCCAACCCGGCCTTGGACACCCCCCGGGATGGGGCACAGTGTGTGATGGAGCCCCACGTCGTGATGGAGCCCCACCTTGTGATGGACCCCCCACGTCATGATGGACCCCCACGTCGTGATGGAGCCCCACCTCGCGATGGACCCCCACGTCGTGATGAAGCCCCACCTCGTGATGGAGCCCCACGTCATGATGGAGCCCCACGTCATGATGGAGCCCCACCTCGCGATGGACCCCCACGTCGTGATGGAGCCCCACCTCGTGATGGAGCCCCACCTCATGATGGGGCCCCACCTCGCGATGGAGCCCCACGTCATGATGGAGCCCCACCTTGCGATGGACCCCCACGTCGTGATGAAGCCCCACCTCGTGATGGAGCCCCACGTCATGATGGAGCCCCACGTCATGATGGAGCCCCACCTCGCGATGGACCCCCACGTCGTGATGGAGCCCCACCTCGTGATGGACCCCCACGTCACGATGGAGCCCCACCTCGTGATGGAGCCCCACGTCACGATGGAGCCCCACCTCGTGATGGAGCCCCACGTCATGATGGAGCCCCACCTTGCGATGGACCCCCACGTCGTGATGAAGCCCCACCTCGTGATGGAGCCCCACATCTCAACGGAGCCCCACCTCATGATGGAGCCCCCCCCCCCTCGTGATGGAGCCCCATGTCGTGACGAAACCCCCCCATCTCAATGGAGCCCCCTCCTCCCCAGACCACCTTGCGCGTTGGGTCCACGTCGCGACCCGTTGGGGCCCAAGCAGGAGGGGCCAAAGGACACCTGGGTGAAGCGGGGGGGGGGGGGCGAAGCTCTTGAGATGTTCCTCTCCAGTGACCCCCTCGGGTGGGGGTCCCCGGAGCACCTTGGTCCCACCGGGCTCCTCCTGGAGGCACCTGGGGAGAAAATTGAGCCGAACCCCCCCAAATCCGAGCGCTTTCGCTGAAAGCGGAGCCTGGTGCTCCCGACCCCACCCAGGTGTCTCCGGTCCCCACCCAGGTGTCTCCCACCCCCTCTCCCCCCCCCCCCCCCAGCTCTTTTCCCCATTGGCCGGGGGAACCGGCACCGCAGGTGTCTCCACCCCGGCCGGTTCTCCAGGCTCTTGGAGACAATTCCAGGGCCCTGGAGCCCGTAGGCTCCTTGATTTTGGGGTGAAAGGAGCCGCTCCCCACCCAAGCCCGAAGCAGCCCAGACGCCACCACCCACCCACCCACCCACCTCGTGTCTGCCAGGAGGAGGCTCCTCCCACCCACGGTCACCCCAGGCCACGCTTCCCTGGGAAGGGCTTCCAGGGTTGTTTTCCCCTTCCCGATGGGAATGGGGGGGTTGCTGGGATTGATTGTCCTCTCCAAACCTGGAGAGAGAGGGAGGACCCCCAGTTGGTGGCCCCTTTGGCCAGGTCAAGGGGACCCCCAGTTGGTGGCCCCTTTGACCAGATCAAGGGAACCCCCGGTTGGTGGCCCCTTTGGCCAGGTCAAGAGGACCTCCAGTTGGTGGCCCTTTCAGCCAGGTCGTGGGGACCCCTGATTGGTGGCTCCTTTGGCCTTGTCATGGGGACCCCTGGTTGGTGGCCCCTTCGGCCAGGTCAAGGGGACCTCCAGTTGGTGGCCCCTTTGGCCAGGTCGTGGGGACCCCTGATTGGTGACTCCTTTGGCCTTGTCATGGGGACCCCCGGTTGGTGGCCCCTTCAGCCAGGTCAAGGGGACCTCCAGCTGGTGGCCCCTTTGGCCAGGTCGTGGGGACCCCTGATTGGTGGCTCCTTTGGCCTTGTCATGGGGACCCCCGGTGGGTGGCCCCTTCGGCCAGGTCAAGGGGACCTCCAGTTGGTGGCCCCTTTGGCCAGGTCGTGGGGACCCCTGATTGGTGACTCCTTTGGCCTTGTCATGGGGACCCCCGGTTGGTGGCCCCTTCGGCCAGGTCAAGGGGACCTCCAGTTGGTGGCCCCTTTGGCCAGGTCGTGGGGACCCCTGATTGGTGGCTCCTTTGGCCTTGTCATGGGGACCCCCAGTTGGTGGCCCCTTCAGCCAGGTCAAGGGGGACCCCCGGTGGGTGGCCCCTTCAGCCGGGCCAAGGGGACCTCCAGTTGGTGGCCCTTTCAGCCAGGTCAAGGGGACCCCTGATTGGTGGCTCCTTTGGCCTTGTCATGGGGACCCCTGGTTGGTGGCCCCTTTGGCCAGGTCGTGGGGACCCCCAGTTGGTGGCCCCTTCGGCCGGGTCAAGGGGACCCCTGGCTGGTGGTCCAAGGAGGAGAAATTCCTTGGGGACATTTCCCACCCCACGGTCCCCCCGAGCCTCCAGAGCTCCTCACGGCCTGGACATCCCTTTCCTTGGAAGGGTTTGGCCCTCGAGGGAGATGGGACAAAGGCAACGAGGTGGGGGCCCCCAAGAGCCCCCCCCTCAAGGTGAGGAGGTGGGAGGATCCTCAAGGGAGAAGCTCCACCAGCCCAAGGGCGTCACCACCTCCTCCCGCCCCGGGCTGGGAAGGACCTGGGAGAGGAGGATCCAACCCCATCCAAGGGAAGGACCCGACAGGTTCTCTCGAGTTCCCTCCAGGAGGAATTCGGGTGGTGGGAAAGTCCTCCGAGGGAAGAGGGGGAGGAGGTCTCCGAGGGAAGGACGGGAGCCCTGGAGAGCCGGGAGCTGGAGGACCTGGTGGGCATCGACCTCCTCGACCTCTCCCACCCCCGGCGGGGTCAGGGGGGGCTCCTTGGGGTCCTCTGCGGCCGCTTCGGAGCCGTTCTGGGAGGGGCAGGGAGATGGGGGCTTCTGGAGCACCTCCACCCAAGGGGGAGGGGGGTTCGGCCCCCTCTTTCCTCCCAGAGCTGAGGGGCTCTTCCTTTGGATCTGGATCTGGATCTGGATCTGGATCTGGATCTGGATCTGGATCAGGATCAGGATTTGGATTATTTAGAGTAAGATTTAGATCGAGATTAAGATTTAGTTTTAGGCTTAGATTAAGTTTGGATTTAGATTAAGATTTAGTTTTAGACTTAGATTTAGAGCAAGATTTAGATTTAGATTTGCATTTAGATTTAGATTAGATTTAGACTTAGATTTAGATTTAGAGTAAGAGTTGTATTCGGATTTCGATTTAGATTCATGTTAAGATTCAGGTTTAGATTAAGATTTAGGTTTATATTAAGATTTAGATTAAGGTTTAGGTTTAGATTTGGATTTAGATTGAGATTGAGATTAAGATTTAGGTTTAGATTAACATTTAGATTTAGAGCCAGATTTAGATTTAGGTTTAGATTTAGGTTTATATTTAGATTTAGGTTTAGATTTAGATTTAGATTTAGGTTTACATTTAGGTTTAGATTTAGATTTAGGTTTAGGTTTAGATTTAGATTTAGATTTAGGTTTAGATTTAGATTTAGGTTTACATTTAGGTTTAGATTTAGATTTAGGTTTAGATTTAGATTTAGATTTAAGTTTAGGTTTAGATTTAGATTTAGATTTAGATTTAGATTTAGGTTTATATTTAGATTTAGGTTTAGATTTAGATTTAGATTTAGGTTTACATTTAGGTTTAGATTTAGATTTAGATTGAGATTTACATTTAGGTTTAGGTTTAGATTTAGGTTTAGGTTTAGGTTTAGATTTAGGTTTCTCCAGGCACTCAAACAAACCCAGCAGGGCTTTGGGCTCGTGGACGAGCTCCTCTGGGGAGCCCCTTCCCACCAACTCCTCCTGGTTCTCCCAGTCCCTGTTCCTCCGTTGGGGTCTCAGAAGATCCCTGGTGGAACGCGCCCCGGTTCCGGGCACAAAGCAGGTCCCAGGAGGCCTCTTTTTGCTTCCTCAGCTGGAAGACCTGAAAAATGAGCTTGAGCAGAGGCAGGCGAAGAATTCCAGCCAAGCCTCGGGGGAGATTTCCCGGCTGGAGACCCCGACCCAAGGGCAGGGGGAGAAGAACCAGCGCTCGGTGAGTGAATCCGCCCCGTTCCCAGCTTTCCAAGGGGAATTTGCTGGGAGGGTCCTCCCTGGGGGCAGCTCCAGGTGGGCTTTCCCAGGTCCTCTTGGCTCCCGCTTGGAGAAGCTCGAGGAGAGGGAGATTCTCAGCCTGGAGAGGTGGGAGAAGAGGGAAGGGTGGGTGGAGCACCAGGGAGGTCCTGGGGGCTGGGGTGAGGTGGGGGGGGGGACACCTACAGGAGCCACTTTTGCGGCGCCCCAAGGCTCCTTGTGAAAGGTCCAACCTTTGAGGGGGTCACGGGTGGGGCTGGTCCAGGTGTGGACGCGCTGCTGGGGGCTCTGCAGGGCCCTGGTGGGATGGAGGAGCAGATGGAGCCGGGGTCTCGGAGGTGTCCAGGGGAAGGGGCTCCTCACGGGGGCTGTGGGGAGGTCAAGGTCGTCTAGATTTGGGGCAAAAAACGGTTGCTTTGTGCCCATGGAGCCCCCTTGGGTCAGGGTCCCTCTACGTGTGGGCAGCTCCACCCCTGCACGGATCCAGATCGGATCTTGGGGTGCTGATCCCATGGCTCCACCCCTGCACGGATCCAGATCGGCTCTTGGGGTGCTGGGCCCACAGCTCCACCCCTGCACGGATCCAGATCGGCTCTTGGGGTGCTGATCCCACGGCTCCACCCCTGCACGGATCCAGATCGGCTCTTGGGGTGCTGATCCCACAGCTCCACCCCTGCACGGATCCAGATCGGCTCTTGGGGTGCTGATCCCACAGCTCCACCCCTGCACGGATCCAGATCGGCTCTTGGGGTGCTGATCCCACGGCTCCACCCCTGCACGGATCCAGATCGGCTCTTGGGGTGCTGATCCCACAGCTCCACCCCTGCACGGATCCAGATCGGCTCTTGGGGTGCTGATCCCACAGCTCCACCCCTGCACGGATCCAGATCGGCTCTTGGGGTGCTGATCCCACAGCTCCACCCCTGCACGGATCCAGATCGGCTCTTGGGGTGCTGATCCCACAGCTCCACCCCTGCACGGATCCAGATCGGCTCTTGGGGTGCTGATCCCACAGCTCCACCCCTGCACGGATCCAGATCAGCTCTTGGGGTGCTGATCCCCCGGGTCCAGACCTTGCCCGGGCACAGAGCGGGGCACGAGGTGGGAGCAGAGGCCCAAGAGCTCCAGCCCTGACCAAGGAGCTCAGCTTTGCCCTGGTTTTGAGGACAAATCTCGCGCTCCGCTCACTTTTCTCCTTCTCTCTTCTCCTCCCAGGACGGGAAAAGCCCCAGCAGGAGGTTGGTGGCCTCTGGTGGAGCTTCAGGGGAGGGGAAACCTCAGCGGTGGCTGCTGGGAACGGCACCGGGAGGACCTGGAGCTGGTGGAGACGAGGCTGGAGGAGACCCCGGAGATGATCCAAGGGCTGGAGCACAAGGACAGGAGGGGAGGGTTGGGGTTGTCCAGCCTGGAGAGGAGAAGGCTCCGGGGAGACCTTGGAGCAGCCTTGAAGGGGCTCCAGGAGAGCTGGGGAGGGGCTCTTGGTCAGGGGGTGCAGGGATGGGGCGAGGGGGAAGGGGTTGAGCTGGAAGAGGGGACATTGGGGGGAGATCTTGGGGGAGATTGAGGGGAGATCTTGGGGGGAAATGCTTCATTATAAGGATTTTTGCACAGGTTTCCCAGAGAAGCTGTGGCTGCCCCATCCCTGGAGGTGTCCAAGGCCAGGTTGGGTGGGGTTTGGAGCCCCCTGATCCAGGGGGAGGTGTCCAGGGGGGTTGGACCTGGATGGGCTTTGAGGTCCCTTCCAATCCAATCCAACCTAATCCAATCCAATCCAACCCAACCCAACCCAACCCAACCCAATCCAATCCAATCCAATCCAATCCAATCCAATCCAATCCAATCCAATCCAATCCAACTCAACCCAACCCAACCCAACCCAACCCAACCCAATCCAATCCAATCCAATCCAATCCAACCCAATCCAATCCAATCCAATCCAATCCAATCCAACTCAACCCAACCCAATCCAATCCAATCCAATCCAATCCAATCCAATCCAATCCAATCCAATCCAACCCAATCCAATCCAATCCAACCCAACCCAATCCAACCCAACCCAATCCAACCCAACTCAACCCAACCCAACCCAATCCAACCCAACTCAACCCAACCCAATCCAATCCAATCCAATCCAATCCAATCCAATCCAATCCAATCCAATCCAATCCAATCCAACCCAATCCAATCCAATCCAATCCAATCCAACCCAATCCAATCCAACCCAACCCAATCCAACCCAACTCAACCCAACCCAATCCAATCCAACTCAACCCAATCCAATCCAATCCAATCCAATCCAATCCAATCCAATCCAATCCAATCCAATCCAATCCAATCCAACCCAATCCAATCCAATCCAACCCAACTCATTCCAGGATTCCAGGGCAACCACTCAAAAGCTCGTGGGACATTTCCCCCCCCAGGTGTGGGAAGGTGACCTTCCAGCTGCCAGCGGAGGTTCCTCCACAGGCAGAAGAGAGGGTCTCCCACTTCTCGTGGAGGGGCAACGCTCTGAAGGAGACCCTGAAGAAGCTGCAAGGTACTGGGGGAGGGCGTGGGGAGGGGAAACATCCCAGAGGAGCCGTGTTTTGGGGAAAGCTCATTCCGGATGCATTCAGAAGAGAACAATGTTGAGAAAGGAAGCCTGGGGTGGAGGAGAAGAAGGGCCAAGGGCTTTCCTGGTCAGAAGAAGTGACAATTTGATGCCCACCTGCTGCTGTATTGATCACTTTCTTAATTACACCTGTTTTGCCCTAATTGGATGGGGTTTGGAGAACCCTGATCCAAGGGGAGGTGTCCAGGGGGGTTGGAACTGGATGGGCTTTGAGGTCCCTTCCAACCCAACCCATCCGATGATCCCCATCAGCACCATCTCTGGTGCCATCACCATCCTCATCATCCTCATCACCACCACCGTGTCCCATCCCCAACCCTGGAGGTGTCCAAGGCCGGGTTGGATGGGGCTTGGAGCCTCTTGATCCAGGGGGAGGTGTCCCTGGGGTTGGAACTGGATGGGCTTTGAGGTCGCTTCCAACCCAACCCATCCTGTGGTTCCATAATTCCAGCTTCCTGTCCACCAGAACCCCCAGACCCATCCCTGGAGGTGTCCAAGGCCAGGTTGGATGAGGCTTGGAGCCTCTTGATCCTTCCCCTGAAACTGGATGGGTTTGGAGGTCCCTTCCAACCCAACCCAACCCAACCCATTCAATGGTTCCATGATTCCACGATAATTCCATGATTCCACAATCCCATCATCCCCTGATCCCACAACCCCCCCAGGATGCTCAGCTTTGCTTCTGTGTCCCCCCACCCCATCCTCCCTCCAGCCACCGTGACTCTGGACCCGGACACGGCTCATCCTGACCTCATCCTCTCCGAGGACCGGAAGAGCGTTCGACGCGGCGAAGGGCGCCGGGACCTTCCGGACAACCCGGAGCGATTCGACTACTGGCCCTTCGTGCTGGGCCACCAGGGTTTCGTGGCCGGGAGGCACCGTTGGGACGTGGAGGTTGGGGACGGAGGCGATTGGGCCGTCGGGGTGGCCCTCGAGTCCGTCCGCCGCAAGGGCCACCTCAGCCTCTGCCCCCAGGGAGGGATCTGGGGGGTGGAGAAGTGGGGAGGGCAAGTTCGGGCTCTCACCTGCCGCAAGGTGACCCTCCTGCCCCTCCGTTGGGTGCCCCGGAGGGTCAGCATCCACCTGGACTGCCCGGGGGGGACGGTGGCTTTCTTCGACGCCGAGGACGGGGGCCTCATCTTCATCTTCTCCCGCGCGGCCTTCGCCGGCGAGAGGCTCCGCCCGTGGTTTTGGGTGGTGGGGGCCAAGTCCCAGCTCAGGTTGTGCCCCTGAGACATCGAAGGGGTGGGGGGGTCCTCAAGGGGCTCCGTGTCCCTTGTGAGACCTCTGGGACCACGGGGAAGAGAAGAAACGGGGCCTTTGGCCTTGGTGTTTCCTTCTTCTCCACCGAACTGGGGCGTTGGAAAGAAGGGCTGAGCTTGAGGAAACTGAGGCCGAGAAGGGGCCTCGGGGCAGGAGAGTGGAGATGGGGAGGGGGGAAAAATCAACGTGACGGTGGGGGGAAAGCAAATTGTCCCAAGGTTTGCCTGGTCCAGGGTGGGTGTTCCCACCTCGGCCCAGTCACCTCCAAACCACGGGCTCCAAACTCCACCGGTCGCCTTTTCCGACCTCCCAAGGGGGGGCCCAACCGCCCCCAAACGGGGCCGTTTCACCCTTCCGAAGGGTCCTCTGGGTGCGAGGACCGTAAATTCTGGTCCGTAAATTCTGCTGTTGGGAGAGGCCAATCCCAAGGCTGGAAGGTTGAGGAGGGGAGGGGGTGGGGTTTGGGGGGGGAGGTCCTCACCAACAACTTGATCACGGGATCACAGCGTCGCGAGGTTGGAAAAGACCTCGGAGATCATCGAGCCCAACCTCTGGCCCAACACCAACACCCACTCGTGGTCTAAATCTGCTTTTAAAGCCCTCCAGGGGCGATGACTCCACCACCCCCCCGGGCACCTCATTCCAATCACCCTTTCAGTGAGGTTTTTTTTCCTGATGTCAGGCCCAAACCTCCCCTGATGAAGCCTGAGACCTCGTCCTCCTCCTCTGTCACTGGAAAGAAGAGACCAACCCTGCCTACAGCCTCCTTTTAGGGAGTTGTAGAGGGCAATAAGGTCTCCCCTGAGCCTCCTCCTCTCCAGGCTGGAGACCCCCAGCTCCCTCAAGTCGCTCCTCATGGGATTTGTGCTCCAGCCCCATCCCCATCTTCATCCGGACGTTCTCCAGTATCTCAACACCTCCCTTAAACCAGGGCTGGACCCAGCACTCGAGGTGCCCAGTTTGAGGGGACCATCACTTCTCCAGTCCTGCTGGCCACCCCATTCCTGACGCAGGCCAGGACACCATTGGCCCTCTTGGCCACGCCGCCGGCTCACGTTGAGTGTCCTGTCCCAAGTCCCTCTCCACTTGACCCCTCTCCAGCCACTCTGTCCCCAGCCAAGAGCTCTGCGTGGGGTTGTTGTGCCCAAAGCGTAGAACCCGGCACATGGACTTGTTGAGCCTCATCCCATTGGAATCAACCCATGGATCCATCCTCTCAAGGTCCCTCTGTAGGGCCCTCCAGCAGATGGACTCTTCCTCCCAGCTTGGTGTCCTCTGCCAACTCCTTAATGATGGACTCAACCCCTCACCCAGATCATCCACAGAGATGTTAAACAGGACCAGGCCCGACGCCGACCCCTGAGAACGTTCCCCCCCATGGCAAAGCCTCAACTCCTCCCACTCTTCTCCTCCCACAACTGAGATTTGACCCCTCCACGGTCAAAGACAATAACTAACGAATAATAAATGGGTTCTCACCCTCTGGGTGGGGTTGGCACCCAGCTCCTGGGGACGTCCCAGCCTCACCTCCACCAGGGCTTGGGGACCTTTCTGAGAGGAGGGGGGCAAAGACCAGGAAAGGGGTTTAGACCCCAAAACCCCATCTCCCCCCCCCATTGAACCTCAGAAGCAGCGAAAGCCAAAAAATAAAGGTCACGAGAGGGAGAAGAACTTCACAGCACGGAAACCTTTTTACTTCATCGCAACCCACGAGGCTGGAGAAGCTGCCAAGGTGGAGGGGGGGGGGGAACGTGGGGGGGTTCCATTTGGAGATGACCTTTTGGGGCACCGCCCCACGATGGGATGGGTCAACCCTTCGGCATCGCTAAGGGTGGAAGGAGAGGATGGGAAGGGGCGGTTGGGACTTCAGGGGATGGAAGTTCTCCAAAGCTCTGGAGCTGGGGTGGTGGTGGGGGACGTTAAAGGTCGCGTTTGGGGACCCTTCAGGGGCGCAAAGTGATGCGGGCGCCCTCGTTCCAAACCAGGAACCAGGGGTGGAGCCTCTCCCCTCGGAAAGAGGCGGCCGGGAAAGCGAAAATCAGGGCCCTCGTATCGGCGTCGAAAAAGGCCACCTGACCCTTGTCACAGTCCAGGGAGACCCGGACCCTTCTGGGCGCCCGGAGCCGCTCGAGGGGGACGCGCTCGAGGGAGGTGACAGCCCAGAACTGGCCCTCACACAGCCCCATGGACCAGAGCTCCATCTCGACGCTCCCGGCGGCCTCTTCCCTCCTCTTCAGGGACTCCCTGGCCACCCCCACGGCCCAGGAGCCCTGGGGGGTCACCTCGACGTCCCAGCAACACCTCCCCGAGGTGACCCCCGGGCGGCCCAGGACACAGGGGGCGGCGCCCGACCCCTCCGATGGGTCCCGTTGGGCCTCTTCCCACCTCACGCTCCTCCCGTCCCCGGACACGATGAGCTGGGGGTGGGCGGTGGCCGGATCCAGGGTCACCTCCACTGCCAGGAGAAGAAGGAAGAGCGTCAAGGGCGGCCGAAGCCCCTCCCAATGGCCTCGGGGAGGTCCCCCCTGGCTTGGGCCGCTCCGCCCGCGCCTCGAGGGTGGGTGGTGGTTGCTTTCCCCACCCCACAGGACCCAGGTGGGCACCACCCGAAGCCTCCCAAGGGAACGAGAGACCAAGACCCGAGGCAGGTGGGTGGGAGACCTCCACCCTTCTTCTTTTGGGGCCAAAAAAAGGGCAAACCAGGTGTTTGCTCCCAGATGTTGAGGGGGCAGAGCCAGGGTTCCTGAAGCCCGGGAGCTCCAGAAGGAGGAAGGAGACCATCAAGACACCACCCCCGGTGGTTCCCCTCCCCTCTCATTCACGGTGGGGTCTCCCCCAGGTGACCCCCAACTCTTGGCCCACCCCGTGTCGGCCTCAGCCTTCTCTCCAGGAGGTGTTGGACTCACTCTGCTCGGGCAGCTCAAACATCAGGAGGTCTACAGAGGGGAGGAGACAGGAGTTAATTGATGTCACACCTGGATAGCGACCTTGAACGGCACGGCACGGAGGTTCCACCACGCCGAGACCACCCATTCAACCTCCATAAAACACAATCTGCGCCCGAGCAGGGGCTTTGGTACCTTGGAAGCTCCTCAGAGTCTCCTCCAGGGCGAGGTTTTTCTCCCTGAAGCGGTTGATTTTCTTTTCCAGCTCCGGGAGAAGCAACGGAGGCTTCTGGAAAGTTTCCTTTTCCAGCCTGGAGGAGGACAGAACGGAGAGGTGAGGATGGAGCTCCTGGGAGGCCGAGGAGCCCTTTGTGCACACCTGGAGGAGCTGGTGCCGAGCCTTGGCTGAACCTGGGCAGAGGCACCCGCGCTCCACCTGTGAAACCGGATAATTGGCCTCCGGGGCGAGGCCAAATGCGAGGTCCGACCACCCCTGCCCAGCCTGGGGTGAGAGGAGGAGCTCGGGAAGGTCCACACCTGCTCAAGGTGCTGCTGATGTCCTGGAAGGGAGAGAGGGAAGAGGAAGCTCAGCGAATGGGTCTTGGTAGGAGAACATCTCCCTTGGGTTGGGCTTCTCCGTGGGGCAAGACCCAGAAAACGGCCTGGACCTGGGTGATGGTGACCTTGGCCCTCATCCCCTTCTTCCCTCACCTGCAGGAACCTGCCCGCCGGCTGCCGGCTCTTCTCCTCCACCTCCTGGATCAAGGTGTCCAGGCGAGAGATCTCCTTCGTCAGGTTGGTGACGTTTTCTTCCTGCGCCTCCTCCGCCTCCTTCTCCAGGAGGCCCAGCTGAGCCAGCAGGCGGTGGGAATGGTCCTCCAGGAAGAGCCGCAGCCCCTCGAGCTTGGAGGAAACCCTCCGCCGCTCGGCTTCGGTCTTCTCCTGCGAGGAGGGGGCACGAGAAGGGAAGAGGAGGGTGGAGGAGGACACGGCAAAGACCTACGCGGGCCCATGGACCTCGGGAGAGGAGGTGTCTCGACTGTCATGGAAGGGGTTGGGTTGGAAGGGACCTCAAAGTCCATCCAGTGCCACGAGTGGGGACACATCCCCCTGGATCAAGGGGCTCCAAGCTCCATCCAACCTGACCTTGGACACTTCCAGGGATGGGGATGGAGATGGGACACGGTGGTGGGGATGGGAATGAGGATGAGGATGATGATGGCACCAGAGATGGTGCTGATGGGGATCATGGGATGGGTTGGAAGGGACCTCAAAGCCCATCCAGCTCCAATCCCCCCTGGACACCTCCCGCTGGATCAGGGGGCTCCAAGCCCCATCCAACCCACCCTTGGACACCTCCAAGGATGGGGATGGGACACGGTGGTGGTGATGGAAACGAGGATGAGGATGATGATGACACCAGAGATTGTGCTGATGGGGATCATGGGATGGGTTGGGTTGGAAGGGACCTCAAAGGTCATGGGTTCAGGGAATGGGTTGGGTTGGGTTGGGTTGGGTTGGGTTGGAAGGGACCTCAAAGGTCATGGGTTCGGGGAATGGGTTGGGTTGGAAGGGACCTCAAAGGTCATGGGTTCGGGGAATGGGTTGGGTTGGAAGGGACCTCAAAGGTCATCAGTTCAGGGAATGGGTTGGGTTGGAAGGGACCTCAAAGGTCATGGGTTCAGGGAATGGGTTGGGTTGGGTTGGAAGGGACCTCAAAGGTTATCGGTTCAGGGAATGGGTTGGGTTGGAAGGGACCTCAAAGGTCATGGGTTCGGGGAATGGGTTGGGTTGGAAGGGACCTCAAAGGTCATCGGTTCAGGGAATGGGTTGGGTTGGAAGGGACCTCAAAGGTCATGGGTTCAGGGAATGGGTTGGGTTGGAAGGGACCTCAAAGGTCATCGGTTCAGGGAATGGGTTGGGTTGGGTTGGGTTGGAAGGGACCTCAAAGGTCATGGGTTCAGGGAATGGGTTGGGTTGGAAGGGACCTCAAAGCCCATCCAGTTCCAACTCCCCCACCAAGGAGCAGGGAAACCTCCCGGTGCGTCAGGATGACCTCGGTGGCTCCTGTGGAGCTTCTCCTCCCCCCTCCAGGTCCTTCTCCTCGGGGCTGTTCCCCAACCCGTTCTCCACCCAGACCTCCTCGCTCAGCTCTCGAGGCCCTGGCAGGGCTCCAGGCTCTGCTTTTCCTTCCACGCTGTGAAGACTCCGGCGCCGTTTGGTTTGGTACCTGGAGAGGAACCTCAGCCCCAGGACCACCTCCCACCCAACGCCTCGTCCAAAGCCAAAGAGACATCCAGACCCCCCCCAATCCCACCCTTACGAAATATTCCCAGATCCTCCTCATCTCAGCCTCTCGGAGCCCCAGGAGGTTGTCCCTCTCTTCCTTCAGCCCTTCCAGACGGGTCTGGATTTGTCCCTGAGGGAAGAGAAGATAAAGGGGGGGTTGGACCAGGAGCACCCCCAGAGCTTCTCCTCGGTCCAGAAGGACCTCGATGGGCCTTGGCTGGGCCTTGGCTGGGCCTTGGCTGGGCCTTGGCTGGGCCTTGGCTGGAAATAACCGGGACACGGCGGGAAAGGCTTTTCTGCGGCTGCTGCCGGATCCTTCCTCTGAGCTGATTCAACTCTCGACGCGGCGAAGGATTCCCCCCTTTGCTTTAGATTGGGGGGAATTCAAATTTGTTCATAGTTCATAAATTTTATCAATTTTGGATTTTAGAAATTTGTGTATTTTTAGATGTTATATTTTTTATTATTTTTATATTTTTATAATTTATAATTTTAATATTTTGTTTTGTATGAATTTTTATTTCCTATTTTTATATTTTATGACTTTTATAATTTTATAATTTAATATCTCTATATTTTTATTTTTATAATTCTATATTTTTATATTTTAATAATTTTATATTTTATAATTTTCCTAATTTTCCTAACATCTATATTTCTATTTTTATAATTTATATTTTATAATTTTTATAATTTTCCTAATTTTCCTAATTTTTCTATTTTATATTTTATAATTTTTTTTTGTATATTTTATTTTTTATAATTTTTCTAATTTTTATTATTTAAACTTTATAAATTTTTATTATTTTTATATTTATATAATTTTTATAATTTATATTTTATGAATTTTCATTAACTTTATATTTATATAATTTTTATAATTTATATTTTATGAATTTTCATTAATTTTATATTTATATAATTTTTATAATTTATATTTTATGAATTTTTATTATTTTTATAATTTTATAATTGTCATAATTTATACTTTATAATTTTTATTATTTTTATATTTTATATTTTTATAATTTATATTTTATGAATTTTATTATTTCTATATTTTAATAATTTTCATAATTCACGCTTTATAATTTCCATTATTTTTATATTTTATATTTTTATATTTTATATTTTATAATTTTAATTTTTATATTTCCATAATTTATATTTTTAATATTTTATTTTGTATAAATGTTCTATTTCATATTTTTATATTTTATAAATTTCATTTTACATTTTATATTTTTATATTTAATTTTTATAATTTCTATATTTTATATTGTTATAAAATTTATATTTTACATTTTTCATATTTTTATAATTTATAATTTTTATATTTTCTATGTTTATATTGTTACAAATCATAATTTTTATATTTTATAATTTTTAATTTTGATATATTTATATTTTATAGTTTTTACATTTCATAATGTTTAATTTTTATACAATTTTTATACTTTAGAATTGTTATATTTTCGATTTCTACTCTTTACCTGTTGGTATTTCCTCCTCTATCTCAGAACCAACCCAACGTCCCAGCCGGTCCGGAGCCCCTCGGGCTCAGCAGACGCCCAGAGGCCACCAGAGATGGACGAAGCCCTTGGCTCTCCCAGTGGGAAGAGGGGGGTGGAGCCCTCACCCTCCCCAGAGCCGAGCTGGGACACCGGAAGCCCCCCCATTGCCGTTGGCCAACGCGAGAGTCTCCAATCAAGTCAAACCCAACGCCTCTGCCCCCCCCCACCCATCCTGGTGCCCCCCAACCCGGCGCTGACGCCCTGCGAGGGACCCCCCACGCCCTGGTGGCTCCCCAGGACACCTCTGGCCGGAAGGACCCCCTCACCTTGTACTCCCGGACAGCCTCGGGCAGGGGCAGCACCGTGTGGGCGCGATGCGCCCGCGACTCGCGGCAGACGGCGCAGACCAAGGCTTGGTCGTCTTTGCAGAAGACCTCGAGAGGCTCCTGGTGCTTCTTGCACCCTTCCTCCTCCACCTCCATCACCACCACCTCCCCGCGGGCCAGCTGCGAACTCAACCTCTTGGCCACCTCCAGCACCCGCGCCAGCTCTCGGTTGGGCCGAAGGTCCCTCTGCGGCGCCGCCGCGCGGCACCGGGGGCAGGAGAAGGTGGACGTGGCCCATTCCCAGCAGCGCGTGATGCAAACCCGGCAGAAGTTGTGGCCGCAGTGGATGGAGACGGGGTCTCGGAAATGCTCCGAGCACACGGGGCACGAGGCTTCGCCGGGCAGCTCCGCGGCGGCGTCGCGCGCGGCCGGCGGGACCCCCTCTTCCATCTTCCTCCACCCGACGTCGATGGCGTTGCCCTTCCTGGCAAAGCCTGGGTGGGGTAGGAGAGGAGAAGCGGCCCAAGTCCTCCCGGTCGCAGCCCCCCGGGGTGGTCCCCGTTCCACCCAACGACCGGAAGGCGCTCTCCGCGTGGGTTTCTCGGCGCCCGCAGCTTGGGAGGGGCTTCAATTGGCCCTTAACGAGGGATTAGTCAAGAGGAAAGGTGCCTCGAGGATGAAACCACACCTCGGGTTTCGGTCTGAGTGTTCGCCGAGCACTGGAAATCATCACCTTCCGCCCCCTAAAGAAAAAGCGCTCGCGGAGAAACAATGGCGGTCGCCTCCTTGAGCATTGAATGGGTTGGGTTGGAAGGGACCTCAAAGCCCATCCAGTTCCAACCCCAGGGACACCTCCCCCTGGATTAGGGGGCTCCAAGCCCCATCCAACCCACCCTTGGACACCTCCAGGGATGGGGATGGGGATGGGAACGATGATGAGGATGGTGATGGCACCAGAGAGGGGGCTGATGGGGATCATTGGATGGGATGGGTTGGAAGGGACCTCAAAGCCCATCCAGTTCCAATCCCCCTGGACATCTCCTCCTGGATCAGGGGGCTCCAAGCCCCATCCAACCCACCCTTGGACACCTCCAGGGATGGGTCTGGGGGTTCTGGTTGACACTGAGTTGGAATCATGGACCCATGGGATGGGTTGGGTTGGAAGAGACCTCAAAGCCCATCCAATTCCAAACCCCCCTGGACACCTTCCCCTGGATCAGGGGGCTCCAAGCTCCATCCAACCTGACCTTGGACACCTTCAGGGATGGGGATGGGGATGGGAACAATGATGAGGATGGTGATGGCACCAGAGATGGTGCTGATGGGGATCATTGGATGGGATGGGTTGGAAGGGACCTCAAAGCCCGTCCAGTTCCAATCCCCCTGGACACCTCCTCCTGGATCAGGGGGGTTCTGAGCCCCACCCAACCTGGCCTTGGACATCTCCAGGGATGGGTCTGGGGGTTCTGGTTGACACTGAGTTGGAATCATGGAACCATGGGATGGGTTGGGTTGGAAGAGACCTCAAAGCCCATCCAGTTCCAATCCCCCTGGACACCTTCCCCTGGATCAGGGGGCTCCAAGCCCCATCCAACCTGACCTTGGACACCTCCAGGGATGGGGATGGGAGTTCTGATTGACAGTGAGTTGGAATCATGGAACCATGGGATGGGTTGGGTTGAAAGTGACCTCAAGCCCCATCCAACCTGGCCTCGGCCACCTGCCAGGGATGGGGATGGAGATGGGACACGGTGGTGGTGAAGATAAGGTTTTGGGGGCTCATTCCTGCAGGCCAAGGGCTGGAGGAAGCCCTCCTGCAGCACGGTTGGACCTCGGCTGGAGGAGAACCCATCCCCGAGGAGACCGAGGCGGCGCCGTTTCATTCATTTCGCTGACAGGGTGGCCACAAATCCCTTTTCCCCTCCTCAGATCCCAAGGAAGAGGGAAGGAAAAGGAAAATTCAAGGTGGGATCAGGGGTGGTTGGACCTCGCTTGGCCTCGGGTTCAGCCCCGAGCCCCGAAGAGGAACCTTTTTTCGAAAGGGGAACCGAAAGCAACCACAAAATTATTTATGGCTGCCCCTCCGCGCCCCGAAACGAGGCCGTGGGGGACGAGAACGAGCTGAGATGAGCAGCCGAGGAGCCTTCTCGGTGGCTTCCTTGGAGGAAGGGGAGACTTCTCCGCAGCAGAGGACTTCCCCAAGCTCCGTCCCCGCGGCCGCGCCCTCCCATTGGCCAATTAAAAGCACGTTTATTAACGAGAGATGAGGTCAGAGCGGTGCCAGAGTCCCGCTGGGGTGGGGTGGGGGGGCTCCAGGGTGGGGTGGGGGCTCCGAGGTGGGGTGGGGTTTCCCCTCTTGATTTTTTGGGGCTGGTTTTTGGTGCCTTTTGGATCTCCCTCAGGTTGGGAAACTTCCGGAAGGTCTTTCTTTTCCGTTTCGTCTCTTCGTAACCCACGTGGGGAGGGTCGCAAAGAAGGAGGGGGGGGGGGGTTCCCCCTTTCTGCTCTGCACAGGGGGTGAAACTTGGGTGGGGAAGGTCCCCCTGGGCTAAAGGAGGAGGAGCAGCCAACGGGCTGAAGGGTGGGGGAAACGAAAGCCACCCCATCATCCTCTTCGCCGCCGCCGCCGCCATGGCCGAGGGCGGCCCCGCCGAGGGCTTCCTCAGCCAAGCCTCCTGCTCCATCTGCAGGGGCTTCTTCCAAGACCCCGTCTCCATCCCCTGTGGCCACAGCTTCTGCCGGGGGTGCATCACCCACTTCTGGGAGGAGGCCCAGGGGACCTTCTCCTGCCCCCGGTGCCGAGAGACCTCGCGGCGGCCCAACCTGAGACCCAACCGCGCGTTGGCCAAGGTCATCGAGATCGCCAAGAGGTTGAGCTTGAGGGCGGGGGGCGCGGGGAGGGAGGGGCTGTGCCAGGAGCACCGGGAAGCCCTGAAGCTCTTCTGCCAGGAGGACCAGACCCCCATCTGCCTGGTGTGCAGAGGGTCCCAGGCCCACCGGCTCCACGCCGCGGTCCCCATCGAGGAGGCGGCCGAGGAGCACAAGGTGAGAGGGTCCCCGCACGGGGCTTAGGGATGGGGGGGACCCGGGAGGGGGGGGGGACCTTCTGCTCCCAGACGGCTGGGTTTCTACCCCTTTCCATCCCTTTCTGCATCTCGAGGGGGACACCGGGTTACGGCCACCCCCGCCCTCCCTGCTCTTCGTCCCCTCCTTGCTTTGAGGGGCTGGGGGGGAGATTTTAGGGGTCTCAGGGCAACCTCCTGGGGATCTTGGAGTGAGTTTTGGGGGCTTGGAGGCACTTTCAGGTACTTGGAGCCACTTTTGGGTCCTTGGAGCCACTTTTAGGGGTCTCAGGGCAACCTTCTGGGGGTCTTGGAGTGAGTTTTGGGGGCTTGGAGCCACTTTTGGGTCCTTGGAGCCACTTTTAGGGGTCTCGGGGCAACCTCCTGGGGGTCTTGGAGTGAGTTTTGGGGGCTTGGAGCCACTTTTGGGTCCTTGGAGCCACTTTCGGGTCCTTGGAGCCACTTTTAGGGGTCTCAGGGCAACCTTCTGGGGGTCTTGAAGAGAGTTTTGGAGGCTAGGACCAACTCTTGGGTCCTTGGAGCTGCTTTTGAGGGCCTCGGGGCAAATGTTTTCAGTCTCAGGGCAACCTTTTGGGTGTCTTGGAGTGAGTTTGGGCATCTTGGAGCCACTTTTGGGCCCTTGGGTCCACTTTTGGGTCCTTGGATCCACTTTTGGGCCCTTGGAGCCACTTTTGGGTCCTTGGAGCCACTTCTGAGGGGCTGGGGGGAGCTTTTAGGTGTCTCAAGGTCAACCTTTTGGGGGTCTTGGGTTGGTGGCCTTCTCGGGGCCGTGCTTTAGAAGGGGATAGGTTGGGTTGGACTTGAGGGTCTCCAAGGTCTTTTCCAACCAGATGGTCCCCAGAGCCAGGTGGTTGTGTCGTTAATTACGGAAGAAGCTGCTTTGGAGGAGAGAACCGTGGAGAGGTTGAGGGATGGAGCAGTGAGAGGAGGGAGAGGCATCCACGAGGTGTTTCTTCTCCACGCAGGAGCGATTCCAGGCCCACGTGCGGGTGCTGAAGGACAGGAGGGAGGAGCTTCTGGGGCTGAAAGCGGCCGAGGAAGGGAAAAGCCGGGGCTTCCTCGTGAGTGGCGACGACCTCTTCCCTTTCCTTTTGGTGGTGCCGATGGATGAGGAGACCCGAGTCGTGCCACGGCCGAAGGGTCACCCCTCCACGGTCCCTGGACACGCAGGGGAATGTCCCCTGTGCCATGGGGAGGGGTGAGAGAGGTCCTGAGGGGGGGTTAAAACCATCGGATGGGATTAAAATTCCCATTTTCCCCCCGGCTCCTTCTCCTCGAAGGACCAAGCGTTGGGTTCTTCCAGGTTGTGGTTGACCTTCTCCATCCTCGGCTCGCTCGGGGGTTCCTGAGTCCCCCTTAACCCCTACAGAAAGGAGGAACCACCCAATTCCTTCTTCCCTGCTTCATTTTTTCCCTTTCCCCGACCTTTTCCGCCGCCGAATCTCTCGATGCTTTCGTTTCGTTCCGAGTCCTGGAGAACTTTGGGTCCAAAGTTTATAATCCATGAGAAATGCCCTCAACTGGATTTTACGATTCTGTGAACTTCAGCCGAGAAATTGGGGAGGGAAAAAATGACTCAAATTATCCCTCTGGGCACGGGAATTTGTGACCTTCTTCCAAATCATTAAATCATCTCCATCCCAAGACCACCCGAGCGTTTCTGCCCCCAGGAACGAATCGAAACGGAGAGGCAGAAGGTCGTGTCTGAGGTGAAGGAGCTTCACCAGCTCCTGGAGGGGCAGGAAGGTCTCCTTTTGGGGCGTTTGGCCAAGCTGGAGGGGGAGATCACGAGGAGGCAGGAGGAGAACATCAAGAGGCTCTCAGAGGAGGTCTCCTCCCTCGACAAGTGGATCCGGGAGCTGGAAGAGAAGTGCCAGGAGCCAGCGTGGGAGTTCCTGCAGGTGAGACCTGGGGACCCCCCCTCTGAAGACCTCGGGCGCCACCGGTGCCACCAGCCCAGGAGTCAAATAAGCCCTAAATACTCCCTTTAAAACGATGTCATCTCCTTTCACCGACCATGAGCGCCCAAGTGCCCACTGGGGTGCTTTGGACCCCCCCCGGGGGTGGGATTCATCCACCTGGTTGGACCTGTCCACATCCAAATAACTCTCATAGAATCAGGGAACCATGGGATGGGTTGGGTTGGAAGGGACCTCAAAACCCATCCAGTTCCAACTCCAGGGACACCTCCCCCTGGATCAGGGGGCTCCAAGCTCCATCCAACCTGGCCTTGGCCGCCTCCAGGGATGGGGATGGAGATGGGACACGGTGGTGGGGATGGGAACGAGGATGAGGATGATGATGGCACCAGAGATGGTGCTGATGGGGATCATGGGATGGGTTGGGTTGGAAGGGACCTCCAAGCCCATCCAGTTCCATGAGCAGGGACACCTCCCCCTGGATCAGGGGGCTCCAAGCCCCACCCAACCCGACCTTGGACACCTTCAGGGATGGGGATGGGACACGGAGGTGGTGAAGATAATGATAATGAGGATGTTGATGGCACCAGAGATGAAGCTGATGGGGATGGGGATCATGGAATGGGTTGGGTTGCAAGAGACCTCAAAGCCCCTGCCGTTCCATGGGTGGGAACACCTCCCCCTGGATCAGGGGGCTCCAAGACCCATCCAACCCGGCCTTGGACACCTCCAGGGATGGGGCAGCTGCCACTTCACCCTCACAGGAGAAGGTTTCATCTCAATCTCCCCTTTTTCAACTCAAAACCTCATCCTTTCGCTGCCCAAGACCTTCGTAGGCATCGTAGGGACAGCAGGAACCCTTCTCACCTTCAGGGGGTCTCCCAAAGCCATCTCCTGACTTCCCCCCTGACCCAACGCTCCTCCTCTCTCCTCTCTCTTTGCAGGACACCAGAAGCATCTTGAGCAGGTTTGTGGCTCCTGGCGGCGCCGATGGACCCCCAAACCCCCGTGTCCTAGGGGACCACCAATGAGGCAACTGGGACACCACAAAACGTCCAAGCAGGGCACTGGAGACCAGCGGGAGGGCTCGGAAGGGGTGATGGGACCTCTGGCTCTGCTCCGAGGTCCATCCAAAGCCGGTCCTGGAGGGCTGAGCTTTCGCTCCGAATTGAACACAGGGAGTTGGGAGATTAAAGACCCCATTTAAAGCATCACGGGGGTGGATCCAGGTGGAAGGGAATCCAGGGAGAACTTCCAACCCTCGTGTAAACCTCCCCACGGGCTCTTCGGACACGGATTGAGGAGGTGCATTGTTGGAAAGACCAAAGTTGACCTGAAAAAGGCACCTTTTGTCCCCAGCATCTCCCTCTTCATGGAGTGCCGGTGGAAAACCTTCACCACTCACGGGCTCTTCCCTTTGGGAACCCCCCCCTAATACCCCCCCTGGGTCATCAAACCCATCTCTGGGAGGTCTTTGGTGACCACCTGAGGGTGAAGCCTTTGCTCCAGTCCCGGTGCCGCTTGGCTCTTCCTTGTGGGAAGGGGTCTAAAGACCACCAAGGGGTGGAGGAAGCTCTCTTAGAAAGGTCCTCCTTCTTCCCAGGCTGGAGAAGGACGGCCCCCAGGAGCCAGCAGAGACCTTGCCCGAGCTGGGAGAGGAACCCCTGGCCCTTCCTCGGAGGAAAATCGCCCTCAGGGAGACGCTGATGAAATTCCAAGGTAGGGAGGAGAAGGTTGGAGGCTGGGGGTGAGGTCGGGAGAGCGGGGGGGGGCTCTGAGGGAAGGGATCTCAGTTGGGTGGGAGGGGGAAAGGCAACGGAGAGGGGATCCCCCAAGGAGGGGTTGGAATCCCCACCCCTGGAGGGGTTCAGAAGGCGGCCGGTTGAGTTTCTCGAGGAGGTGCTTCAGTGGGGGGGGGACTCGATGACCTCAAAGGTCTTTTCCCAACCAGCCTGACCCTCATCACCCCCCCCCTCTGCCCCGCAGCGAGTTTGACGCTGGACCCGGCCACGGCCCACCCACGACTCTTCCTCTCCGAGGACCTCAAGGGCGTGAGGTGGGGGAGGACCCGCCAGCCCCTCCCCGACACCCCCGACCGCTTCGACTCCTCCCGCTGCGTCCTGGGCCGCCGGGGCTTCGGGGCGGGGAAGCACTACTGGGAGGTGCAGGTGGGCGACGGCCAAGCCTGGGCCCTCGGGGTGGCCAAGGAGTCGGTGAGGAGGAAGGGGCGCCTCAGCGTCAAGCCCGAGGTGGGCATCTGGGCCGTGGGGCGCTGCGGGAGGCAGTGCCAAGCTCTCGCCTCTCCCGTCGTCCCCCTCCCCGCGCTCGACGCCCCCAAAGCGGTCGGGGTTTACGTGGACTACGAGGCCGGGCGGGTGGCGTTCTTCGACCCCGTCGAGGTGGCCCCGATCTTCGCCTTCCCCCCAACCTCCTTCGGTGGGGAGCGAATCCTCCCCTTGCTCTGCCTGGGGAGGGGCTGCCAGTTCACCCTCTCCCCCTGACCCACCCCTCCCCTCCCACGGGAGACCACGGGGGTGGGGTCATCGTTACCCCGCAAGGTGGGTTTGGGGGGACCACGGGGTGGGAAATGCCCCTTTCTCCATCCTTCCAACGAGAAGCATCGGTTGGTTCAGGGCTGGGGAGGGGCTGCTCTGCTCCCCCAGACCCTGCCTCGCTCTCTCCTTGGGCGGCTCTGCTGGTGATGCCACCCTGGTGCATCCAAGCCCGTAGAACCTTCTAGAAACCTCTCCATCGGAGAGCTGAGCTGAGCGGAGGCTGAACTGGTTCCCTGTTCCCCCCTCCACCCTCTTTGACGCTGCGTCCTGGACCCTTTCTTGGAGCTCCCCCAGCTTTCGAGCGCGAACCCCGCGGGGGCAGCGGCGCCAAAGCCTGGAGGACTCGGTGACGGCTTCGTCTTTTGGATGGCGACAACCAAACCCCGAAGACGAGACCTGGTCCTTGGTGGGAGGGCACCTTAAAGCACCCAAAGACCCCGCCTGGGCTGGTGCTGGGTGCTGGGGGACACCCCCACCCTCGGGAGGATTCGCCTCGCCGGGAGCACCCACCGAGGCTTCGGTCCTTGGGGTTCTTCGTCCCATCCCAAGGAATCTTCTCTCCTCTCCTCTGGTGGGATCCCGGGTGGAGAGAAGGAAGGGAGAGGCCTCTCCAGCAGATCCCAACATCCAGGAGAAATAAACCCTGAGGCAGAGCTGCCTTTAACCCCTTATTGACCAACACCCCGGAGCCGAGCTGCTGTCTAATAGGCATTTGGGGGGGGGGGGGGGAAAGGAGGAGCCCAGGAGGGACGGAGGGTGCTGGTGGGAGTTTTCCCAAGGGATGGAGTCAGCGTTTTCCCGATATCCAAGGTATCGAGCTGTGGGTGCGCCTCGGGTCGCTGAGCGCGGACTGGGTGGGGGGGGGGGGGGGGGGGGGGGGGTGTCCTGGCATTCCAAGGGCAACCAACAGGGAAAAATCCTCCCCCCCCCCCGCCCCCAGGTGAGCAGAGCGAGGTCCTGCGTGAAGGATAACGATTCCCGCACCACGGGACGGCGCTTCTGCTGGGAACACCAGGAATTTCAGTCCTTAATTCCTAATGAGGAGCCAAAAGGCACTTCGGGAGCTCCTCCGCCAGCAGCGGGAGGCAACTGGGGGATGTTCTCGCGAGCCTCCCCGCACCCGGGTGGGCGCAAACCCCTCCGGAAGCTCCCGCTCGCCCCACGCCTCGTTTCATTTACCTGCGGGGAGCGGCTTTTCCCGTTCGCTTGGCGTTCCCAGGGGAATTCCCTCCGCCAGAGGCGAAGCCGGAGCTTCCCGTCCTGCGAGGCGTGGAGAGGATGGGGAGGGGGGTTGAGCCCAGGGGAGAGCACGGGAAGGGTGAGAAGCTCCAAACTGGTTCCCAGGGAAGAACTGGGGAACACGGGGCGGCTCCCGGTTCCGTCTCCTCCGAGAAAATCCTGGCTCGGGATAAATCCCATCGCTTGGGGGGGGGGGGGGGGGGGGGCGAAACGCCAGCGTTCCCTAAAGGGAGGTGGCACCCAAGGGGTGGGTGCTTGGGCCAACCCCTTGTGCCCACCGAGGTGGGAAGCGCTGGGAGGAGAAGGGAAAAAAAGGTGGGAAAAGGGTAATTCTTAGTTTTGTCCGGGATGGGGGGGAGGGGGGAGAAGGGGAATCAGGGGTCTTCCCACGGGGTGGGTGCTTGGGACACCCCTTGTGCCCGCCGAGGTGGGAAGCGCTGGGAGGAGAAGGGAAAAAAAGGTGGGAAAAGGGTAATTTTTGGTTTTGTCCGGGATGGGGGAGAGGGGGGAGAAAGGGGGAGTCAGGGGTCTCCCCACGGGGTGGGTGCTTGGGACACCCCTTGTGCCCGCCGAGGTGGGAAGCGCTGGGAGGACAAAGGAAAAGGGTGGGAAAAGGGTGGGAAAAGGGGAATTCTTGGTTTTGGCCAGGATGGGGGAGAGGGGGGAGAAAGGGGGAGTCAGGGGTCTCCCCACGGGGTGGGTGCTTGGGACACCCCTTGTGCCCACCGAGATGGGAAGCGCTGGGAGGAGAAGGGAAAAAAAGGTGGGAAAAGGGTAATTCTTGGTTTTGTCCGGGATGGGGAACAGGGGGCAGAGGAGCTGTCACGGGGCTCCCTGGTGGTCTAGTGGTTAGGATTCGGCGCTCTCACCGCCGCGGCCCGGGTTCGATTCCCGGTCAGGGAATGTTTTTTTTTTCTTTCCTGACAAAATCCCGTTTTTTTAGGGAAAAAGACTTAAATATTTCTAAGAAGAGGTCTACAAAACATTCCCTTCCTCCCCTTTTTTGCTTTGATACCGTCCCAGCCGTCTGGCACGGTTCCCTGGGAATGGGGATGAGGATGGAGGAGATAAGGATGGGGATGAGATAAAGATGGAGATGATAAGGATGGAGATGATAAGGATAGGGATTAGATAAGGATGGAGATGATAAAGATGGAGATGATAAGGATAGGGATTAGATAAGGATGGAGATGATAAAGATGGGGATGATAAGGATGGGGTTGAGATAAGGATGGGGAAGATAAGGATGGAGATGATAAGGATGGGGATGAGATAAGGATGGAGATGATAAGCATGGAGATGATAAGGATCGGGATGAGATAAGGATGGAGATGATAAGGATGGAGATCAGATAAGGATGGAGATGATAAGAATGGAGATGATAAGGATAGGTATGAGATAAGGATGGAGATGATAAGAATGGAGATGATAAGGATGGAGATGATTGATCAGGATGGGGATAAGGATGGAGATCGTCCTGATCGGAAAAGATCTCAAAGATCCTCAAGTCCAACTTGACACAGCCAGGTCATGCAATCCTGGAATGGGTTGGGTCGGAAGGGACCTCAAAGCCCATCCAGTTCCATTGGCAGGGACACCTCCCACTGGATCAGGGGCTCCAAGTCCCATCCAACCTGGCCTTGGACACCTGCAGGGATGGAGATGGGACACAGTGGTGGTGATGGTAATGATAATGAGGATAATGATGGCACCAGAGATGGTGCTGATGGGGATCATGGGATGGGTTGGGTTGGAAGGGACCTCAAAGCCCATCCAGTTCCAATTTCCCCTGGACACCTCCTCCTGGATCAGGGGGCTCCAAGCCCCATCCAATCCAGCCATGGACACCTCCAGGGACGGGGCAACCACCATTTCTCTGGCCAACCCGTGCCTGACAGGTCCCAAAGCCACCTGGCACCTCACCAGGTGCTCCTCTTTCGCTTAGCAATGGGAGTTATTTGTTAGTTTACGGCTGTTATTCCCATTTTAGAGACGCCGTTTGACGTGGGCAGCAGGCAGAACTATTTATCCGAATCAAAAAAGAAACCCAAAGAAAAGTAAAACTTGTATTTTTCACGAGAAAAACACGGAAAAAAAAGATTTTTTTTATATATTAAAAATAATATAACCTTCTCCACAATAAAGCGAGAAGGAAAACTAAAGGCAAAGTGTTTCTGCCCGGTTTCGAACCGGGGACCTTTCGCGTGTGAGGCGAACGTGATAACCACTACACTACAGAAACCCCCTTTTTGGGGCTCCCCGCGCTGCCCGGGCTCTGCCCGCACAGCCCGTCCTGACCCGACCCCCCCACCCCCACCCCCACCCCCCCCAATAACCCCCCCCGCGAGGATCTCCTCCAAAATTTGGGGGGAATTGGGCTGTTTTCGGGAAAACAAGGTGATTCGGGAAAACAAGGTGATTCGGGTAAAAAAAAAAGAACCTGAAAATGGGGTAAAAGAATAAAAGCACCAACCAGCGCTTCCCACGGGGCGGGGAACCCCAGTTTAAGGCGGTTTTGGGGTGTAAGGGAGGGAGGGAGGGGCTGGAAATGGGGAGAAAAGGAGGGTTTTTGGAGCAATGAAGCCAAAATAGGTAAAAAAGGCACCTGTCAGGAGTGGGATTCGAACCCACGCCTCCACGCGGAGACCAGAACACCCCGAGCCCGGGAAGGGTCACCCTTGAGTCTGGCGCCTTAGACCACTCGGCCATCCTGACGGCGGCTGCGCGGGAGCGGGCGGGGATTGGGGTGAAATCCCGGCTTTTTGGGGCTTCAGTGCCCGAAAAAGGGTCTTTAACGCTTCACCAGGCGAAAAAGGATCTTTTTGGGGTTGACAATGTGGAAAAAAAAAAACCCATGTTTTTATGTTTTTGCAATATGAAAAAATAACATTTTCAGGTTTTGCAATGCGAAAAATTAATATTTTCATGTCTTGGAATGCGAAAAAAAGCAATATTTTTATGTTTTACAACGTGGAAAATCAGTATTTTTATGTTTTGCAATGTGAAAAAAATAACACTTTCATGCCTTACAATGTGAAAAAACAATATTTTTATGTTTTGCAATGCGAAAAAAAAAATATTTTTATCTTTTGCAATGTGAAAAAAGGAATATTTTTAGGTTTTACAGTGTGAAAAATCAATATTTTAACGTTTTGCAATGTGGAAAAGCAATACTTTTATGTTTTGCAATGTGGAAAAACAATACTTTTATGTTTTGCAATGGAAAATATCACTATTTCTATGTTTTACAATGTGAAAAATCAAGACTTTTATATTTTGCTATGTGAAAAAACAATATTTTTATGTTTTGTAATGTGAATAAAAGAATATTTTTAGGGTTTACAATGCCAAAAAAATCAATATTTTTATGTTTTGCAATGTGACAACCCAATAATTTTATATTCTGCAGTGCAAAAAATATTTTGATGGTTTATAATGCAAAAAAAACCCAATATTTTCATGCTTTACAATGCGAAAAATCAATATTTTTATATTTTGCAATGTGAAAAATAATATCTTTATGTTTTACAATGGGAAAAATCAATATTTTGTTGTTTACAATGCAAAAAATCGATATTTTTATCTTTTGCAATGTGAATAATTACAGTTTTTAGTGTTCTGCAATGTGAAAAAATAATTTTCACAATTTTTTTTGCAATGCGAAAAATTAGGGGGGTTTTAATGTGGAAAAAACCTCCAGGTTTTAATGTTTTGCAATGCAAAAAGATAAATTTTTGTGCTTTGCAATGTAAAAAAATCTAAAATTTGTAATGTTTTTCAATGTGGAAAAATTACAGATTTTAATGTTTTACAATTTAACGTTTTGCACGTGAAAAACTGGTTTTTAATGTTTTTACAGTGTGGAAAATCACTTTTTTTAATGTGTTGTGATGTGAAAAAAATGGATTTTTTTAATGTTTTGCAAAGGGAAAAAGTAAAATTCGCGTTGGGGCTTTTGTGCCCCTTGTGGGGGGTTTTATGGTGATTTTGAGGGCGCTGAAAATTTTGGAAGTTTTTCAAGGAATTGGGGGGAAAAAGAAAAAAAATCCAAAGCGCCCAACGTGGGGCTCGAACCCACGACCCTGAGATTAAGAGTCTCATGCTCTGCCGACTGAGCTAGCCGGGCACCCCGCAACCCCCTCTTCCGCCTCATTGCGGGGCGCTTGGGGGTTCCGGCCCCTCTTTCCTTCCTTTTTGGGACAAATTCAGGAGAGACGATTGGGGGGAAACGGTGGGAAATCCTCCCGGCACGGATTCGCAGATTTTGGGGTTTAGGGAAATTCGGCTGATTTGGGGAATCAGTAAAAATGAGGGGTGAGGAGCTTCCGGGACACTTCCTGCGTGGGAAAATCATGGATGAGGTCGAGGAGGGGGTGGAGATGGGGGTTGGGTGGGATGGGATGGGGATGGGATGGGATGGGATGGGATGGGATGGGATGGGATGGGATGGGATGGGATGGGATGGGATGGGATGGGATGGGACGGGATGGAATGGGAATGGGAATGGGAATGGGAATGGGAATGGGAATGGGGTGGGGTGGGATGGGATGGGAATGGGGTGGGAATGGGATGGGATGGAATTGGAATGGGAATGGAAATGGGAATGGGGTGGGAATGGGGTGGGATGGGATGGAATGGGAATGGGAATGGGGTGGGTTGGGGTGGGGTGGGGTGGGATGGAATTGGAATGGGAATGGGAATGGGAATGGGAATGGGGTGGGATGGGATGGAATGGGAATGGGAATGGGAATGGGAATGGGAATGGGAATGGGAATGGGAATGGGGTGGGGTGGGGTGGGATGGAATTGGAATGGGAATGGGGTGGGGTTGGGATGGAATAGGATGGCATGGGATGAGATGGGATGGGGATGGGATAGGGTGGGTTGGGGTGGGATGGGGATAGGATAGGATAGGATAGGATAGGATAGGATAGGATAGGATAGGATAGGATAGGATAGGATAGGATAGGATAGGATAGGATAGGATAGGATAGGATAGGATAGGATAGGATAGGATAGGATAGGATAGGATAGGATAGGATAGGATAGAGATGGGATGGGGATAGGATAGGGTGGGATGGAATGGGATGGGGATGGGATGGGAATAGGATAGGGTGGGATGGAATGGGATGTGGATGGGATGGGGATAGGATAGGGTGGAGTGGAATGAGATGAGGATGAGGATGCGATAGGGATAAAATAAGGTGGGCTGGGCTGGGGCTGGGCTGGGCTGGGCTGGGAATGCGGGGGAGGGTAGAGGGAGCCCAAACGCGTTCTCCACGGGTTTCTGTAGTGTAGTGGTTATCACGTTCGCCTCACACGCGAAAGGTCCCCGGTTCGAAACCGGGCAGAAACACCCCAAATTTGCCCTTTTTTCCTCCTTTTTAAGGAATTTCAGGGCTCGATTTCCCTTCGGATCCCGCGACTGCGGCGCTGCCGGAAAGGGCTCTTCCTTTTAATCCTCTCCGTTAACATTTTCCCTGGGGAAAAGGTAATGGGGGGGGGGGGGGGGGGGGGGAGGCAGAGCAGCCGGGAATCTCCCGAGAAATGTCCTTTTTTTGGGGTAAAAATGTGCAGAATTCCTTAAAGCAGAAAGGGGAAGCGGAGGAAACGCTCTCATAAACCCAGCCCCCCCCCCCCACACAGGGACGGGAATTCTTTAATCCCGCCCGGATTTGAAATTGAAATTTTTAGAGCGAGGCAGAAAGGAGGAATGGGGAGGAAATTTATAAATTTGGTGTATTTTGAGGAAAAATCCAGAGTTGTGTTCCCTGAGCAGGAATCGAACCCGCGGAGGAGACTCGGCCCTGGATCACCAGGGAGTCGATATCGGCCCCAATCGGATCGATCGCCTCCCTTTGATCTCCCTTTGATCTTTGCCTCCCCCCAAAGTTGCTGAAGTTTGGTTGAAAGAGTGAAATCCAATTCAAGGAACATTAATTCCAAATTCAATTTTATTGTTTTAAACAATAAAATTGAAAATAACAGAGTTAAATCCAACAAAATTGAGTTCGAAAAACATTTATTTCAAAGAACATGAATTACAAATAATACAGTTCAAAAGAACAAAATTAATTGCGAATAACGCAGTTAAAACCAACAAAATTAAAAATAACAGAGTTGAAAACCAACAAAATTTAGTTTGGAGAATGGAATCCAATTCAAAGAACAACAATAATTACAAATAATACAGTTTAAAAGAACAAAATTTAGTTCAGAGAACGAAATCTAATTCAAAGAACAACATTAATTACAAATAATGTCGTTTAAAACCAACAAAAATTAGCTCAAATAATGACATTTATTTCAAGGAACAACATTAATTACAAATAACACTTAAAAAGAGCAAAATTTACTTCAAAGAACAAAATCTGTTTCAAGGAACAACATTAATTAGAAATAACATGGCTAAAACCAACAAAATTTAGTTCAAAGAACGAAATCAAATTCAAAGAAAAACATTAACTAAAAATAATACAGTTCATAAGAACAAAATTAATTACAAATAACGTAGTTAAAACCAACAAAATTTAGTTCAAAGAATGACATCTTTCAAAGAACATTAACTACAAATAACAGTTAAAAAGAACAATTCTTCCAAATTCCTCTGAATTCCACTGAATTCTTCCAAATTCCTCTGAATTCCGCTGAATTCTTCCAAATTCTGCTGAATTCCACTGAATTCTTCCAAATTCCTCTGAATTGTTCTGAATTTATTCTGAATTCCTCTAAATTATTCTGAATTCTTCCGAATTTCTTCTCAATTCTTCTGAATTCCACTGAATTCTTCCAAATTCCTCTGAATTCCGCTGAATTCTTCCAAATTCCTCTGAATTCCGCTGAATTCTTCCAAATTCTGCTGAATTCCACTGAATTCTTCCAAATTCCTCTGAATTGTTCTGAATTTCTTCTGAATTCCTCTAAATTATTCTGAATTCTTCTGAATTTCACCTCAATTCTTCTGAATTCCTCTGAATTCTTCTGAATTTCTTCTGAATGCTTCCAAATACTCTGAATTCTTCAGAATTT
Organism: Tapera naevia; assembly: GCA_033556795.1. NCBI lineage: Eukaryota > Metazoa > Chordata > Aves > Cuculiformes > Neomorphidae > Tapera > Tapera naevia. The sequence goes on along the minus strand of JAUMJJ010001058.1, from coordinate 47,460 downwards.
TTCTGAATTTCTTCTGAATTCTTCTGAATTCCTCAGAATTCTTCCAAATTCCTCTGAATTTTTCTGAATTCTTCCCAATTCCTCTGAATTTCTTCTGAATTCTTCCCAATTCCTCTGAATTTCTTCTGAATTCTTCCGAATTCCTCTGAATTCCCTTGGATTCCGTGGAAGAGGAGCCCCAGGAGGCATCTCCCAGGGTTTCTGTAGTGTAGTGGTCATCACGTTCGCCTCACACGCGAAAGGTCCCTGGTTCGAAACCAGGCAGAAACAGCTCTTTTTGGGGTTTTCCCCCCAGAATGGGGTTGGAAAGGAAGGAGCGGGGTCCTCCTGGGGTTGGGGCTGGAACAGCCAAGATTTCAGCCCAAAAACCAAGGGTGTCCTGGGCTGATCCCAAAGCTGTGGGAGCAGAGGGGGAGGGAGGGGGCTCTGCCCCTCGGGGGAGACCCCACCTGGAGCCCCGAGTCCTGGGATCCTGAGCACTGGGAGGACCTGGAGCTGGTGGAGAGGAGGCCCCGGAGATGATCCAAGGGCTGGAGCACAAGGACAGGAGGGGAGGGTTGGGGTTGTCCAGCCTGGAGAGGAGAAGGCTCCGGGGAGACCTTGGAGCAGCCTTGAAGGGGCTCCAGGAGAGCTGGGGAGGGGCTCTTGGTCAGGGGGTGCAGGGATGGGGAGAGGGGGAAGGGGTTGAGCTGGAAGAGGGGACATTGGGGGGAGATCTTGGGGGGAAATTCTTCATTATAAGGATTTTTCCCAGAGAAGCTGTGGCTGCCCCATCCCTGGAGGTGTCCACGGCCAGGCTGGATGGGCCTTGGAGCCCCCTGACCCAGGGGGTGTTGGAACTGGATGGGCTTTGAGGTCCCTTCCAACCCAACCCCATCCCATGATCCCCATCAGCACCATCTCTGGTGCCATCATCATCCTCATCATCGTTCCCATCCCCACCACGTCTACCATCTCCATCCCCATCCCCAGGAGGTGTCCAAGGCTGGGTTGGATGGAGCTTGGAGCCCCCTGATCCAGGGGGAGGTGTCTGGGGGGGGGTTTGGAACTGGATGGGCTTCGAGATCCCTTCCAACCCATCCTATGAGACAGCAGAGCAAGGACAATGACGTGGCCAGAAACCACCAGGACATCCCAGATATCGGGAATTTGCTCTGGGGGTGATGCCCATTCCTCCCCTCTAAGGTTGTCCAAGAGCAAAGACCATCTCTTGGTCTTGGTTTCCAACTCTTGACTTTGGCCTTCATTTGAGGAAGATGTGGACACCCCACCAGCACCTCTTCCACTTGAGAAGGAGATGCGGACACCCCACCAGCACCTCTTCCACTTGAGAAGGAGATGCGGACACCCCACCAGCACCTCTTCCACTTCCATTCCTTGCTTAAATTAGACATGGAATGGGACAACCCCCACCTCTGCTCTTCTCCGGCCCCGTCAGTGGTTTGGGAATAACGAAGCGGAGAAGATGACCTCAGGTAGCACCTTCACACTTTATTTCCAGCTCACGGGCTCGGAGCGACCTGGAAGGGGTTCCCATTCTCCCCAGGTGATGGGTTTGGCTGGAGGAGAACCCCTGGAGCTTCAAGATAAGACGGATTTAAAGCAAAACTCATTCACAAAAACACAGACTTTAAGGGTAGGAAGGGACCACCAACTCCAAACGGGAAGAGACATCCAGGAACCTGGGGACAGGAACCTCTTCACCCAATTGGCAACGGATTTCTTATGGATTGAAGACATTTTCTTATGGATTGAAGACATTTTCTTATGGATTGAAGACATTTCCATATGGATTAAAGACATTTCCATATGGATTAAAGATGTTTTCTTATGGATTGAAGATGTTTCTCATGGATTGAAGATGTTTCTCATGGATTGAAGACGTTTTCTTATGGATTAAAGATGTTTCCTTATGGATTAAAGATGTTTTCTTATGGATTAAAGATGTTTTCTTATGGATTGAAGATGTTTCTCATGGATTGAAGATGTTTCTCATGGATTGAAGACGTTTCCTTATGGATTAAAGATGTTTTCTTATGGATTAAAGATCATTCTTATGGATTGAAGATGCTTTCCTATGGATTGAAGACGTTTCCTTATGGATTAAAGATGTTTTCTTATGGATTAAAGATCATTCTTATGGATTGAAGATGCTTTCCTATGGATTGAAGACAGTTCCTTATGGATTAAAGATGTGTTCTTATGGATTAAAGATTATTCTTATGGATTGAAGATGCTTTCTTATGGATTGAAGACAGTTCCTTATGGATTAAAGATGTGTTCTTATGGATTAAAGATGTTTTCTTATGGATTGAAGATGTTTCCTCATGGATTGAAGACGTTTCCTTATGGATTGAAGACGTTTTCTCACGGACTCGTTCCAACTCCAGCCCATTTGGGCTCTGACGCTGCCCCACGCCCCAGTCCAAGGTGGCTTTTGGCAGCCCCTCCACCTTTACAACTGAGGACCAGAGCCCGCAGAAGCAACCCAAGGGGTCCAAGGGCAACCACTCCCCCTCCTCGGGCGCCACCTCTGGAAGAGGACCAGCACCCGGCACCCAAGCCCCACCCAACGGAGGCCCCCGTGGAGTCGGCTCCTCGGCGAGGCCCGCGAGGCGCCTCAGGGGCAGAGCTTGATGTAGGTCACGGTGGAGCAGATGGAGAAGAGAGGGAAGACCTTCTCCTGGAAGGCGACGTTGAAGGTGAAGAGGTGCTGCAAGTTCTCGGCGTTGTAGAAGGAGACTTCTTCCCCTTCGTAGTCCAGGTAGACCCTCACCTTGCTGAGCTTCTGCTCGAGGCACAGGGGGGTGCGTTGGGGCGAGGTGACCGCCCAGTAGCGACCTCCGTTCTGCTGCAAGGCCCAGATCCCTTCTTCGGGGCAAAACTGGGTCAACCCTTTCCTCCTGACGGACTCCTTGGCCACCCCGAAGGCCCAACCATCCGAGGGCCCCACCTCCACCTCCCAGTAGTGTCTTCCTGACTTGAAGCCCGTGCTCGCCAGCACCCGCAGGTTGGTGTCGAATCTCTTGGGGTTGTCAGGGAGGTCCTGCTTCCTGCAGCCCATCCGGAAGCTCTTCCGGTCGGCGGAGAGGACGAGGAGGTTGTTTGCAGAGTCGGGGTCCAGGGTCAGGTCCTCTGTCGGGAACAGCAGGGACAGAAACTCAAGCAGAAGCTTTAAAAGGAAGAGCCCGAGCTGGGGGTGGGAGGTATTGATCGTTGAACCCCATCCCAACCTCAGTGACCCCATCCCAACCTCAGTGACCCCATCCCAACCTCAATGACCCCATCTCAACCTCAGTGACCCCATCCCAACCTCAATGACCCCATCCCAACCTCAATGACCCCATCCCAACCTCAGTGACCCCATCCCAACGTCAATGACCCCATCCCAACCTCAGTGACCCCATCTCAACCTCAATGACCCCATCCCAACCTCAATGACCCCATCCCAAACTCAATGACCCCATCCCAACCTCAATGACCCCATCTCAACCTCAGTGACCCCATCCCAACCTCAGTGACCCCATCCCAACCTCAATGACCCCATCCCAACCTCAGTGACCCCATCCCAACCTCAGTGACCCCATCCCAACCTCTATATCAATATCTCAATCTCAATGACCCCATCCCAACCTCAATGACCCCATCTCAACCTCAGTGACCCCATCTCAACCTCAATGACCCCGTCCCAACCTCAGTGACCCCATCCCAACCTCAGTGACCCCATCCCAACCTCAATGACCCCATCTCAACCTCTATATCAATATCTCAATCTCAATGACCCCATCCCAACCTCAATGACCCCATCTCAACCTCAATGACCCCATCCCAACCTCAATGACCCCATCCCAACCTCTATATCAATATCTCAACCTCAATGACCCCATCCCAAACTCAATGACCCCATCCCAACCTCTATATCAATATCTCAACCTCAATGACCCCATCCCAAACTCAATGATCCCATCCCAACCTCTATATTAATATCTCAACCTCAGTGACCCCATCTGAACCTCAACGACCCCATCTCAACCTCAATATCAACATCCCAACCTCAATGACCACATCTCAATCTCAATATCAACATCTCAACTTCAATGACCCCATCCCAACCTCAATGACCCCATCCTATTATTTTCCCGTTACCTTTTTCACCTCTTCCCAGCTCGTCCTGGAGGTTCTCTGAAAAGCAGAGACAAGAGGGTCAATGGTGACACCGAGAGAGCCTGAGGGGACCCCAAAAATCTCAACTGTGGAGATCTTTGCACTCAAAAATCTCATTTATGGAGGTTGGGTTGGGTTGAGTTGGGTTGGGTTGGACTGGGTTGAGTTGGGTTGGGTTGGCTTGGGTTGGGTTTGCTTGGGTTGGCTTGGGTTGGCTGGATTGGATTGGATTGGATTGGATTGGATTGGATTGGATTGGATTGGATTGGATTGGATTGGATTGGATTGGATTGGATTGGGCTGGGTTGGGTTGGGTTGGGTTGGGTTGGATTGGATTGGATTGGATTGGGTTGGGTTGGGTTGGGTTGGGTTGGGTTGGGTTGGGTTGGGTTGGGTTGGGTTGGGTTGAGTTGGGTTGGGTTGGACTGGGTTGAGTTTGCTTGGCTTGGCTTGGCTTGGGTAGGGTTGACCTGGGTAGGGTTGGACTGGGTTGGCTTGGGTTGGATTGGGTTGGGAAGGACCTCAAAGCCCATCCAGATCCATGGACACCTCCCCCTGGATCAGGGGGCTCCAAGCCCCACCCAACCTGGCCTTGGACACCTCCAGGGATGGGGCAGCCACAGCTTCTCTGGGAAAAATCCTTATAATGAAGAATTTCCCCCCAATCTCCCCCCAATCCCCCCCAAGATCTCCCCCCAAGATCTCCCCCCAATGTCCCCTCTTCCAGCTCAACCCCTTCCCCCTCGCCCCATCCCTGCACCCCCTGACCAAGAGCCCCTCCCCAGCTCTCCTGGAGCCCCTTCAAGGCTGCTCCAAGGTCTCCCCGGAGCCTTCTCCTCTCCAGGCTGGACAACCCCAACCCTCCCCTCCTGTCCTTGTGCTCCAGCCCTTGGATCATCTCCGGGGCCTCCTCTCCACCAGCTCCAGGTCCTCCCAGTGCTCAGGATCCCAGGACTCGGGGCTCCAGGTGGGGTCTCCCCCGAGGGGCAAAGCCCCCTCCCTCCCCCTCTGCTCCCACAGCTTTGGGACCAGCCCAGGTCATGGTTGGGTTTTCTGGCCTCTGAGCCCACCTTGGGGCCTCTTGTGGAGCTTCTCCACCACCAGCACCCCCAGCCCTCCTCTTCGGGGTCGCCCTCGGCACCCCTGAGGTCGTGGAGGGCCACCACGAGGCCGCTCATCCTTCACCATCTCCTCTTCGGTCTCCAACCTTGGCAGTTCCACCCTCCAACCAGTCCCGATGGGACCATTCCAGGCTTCACCTCCTCAAGGTTGATGTCCCAGGGGACAGGTTTTCCACCCCCTTCATCTCCTTCAGGATCAGCCTCCTCAAGACCCTTCACCTCTCCCAGGGTCCATTTGTCCCGGGACATCCCCAGCACCCCCAGAGCTCCTCAACCCCCTCTCCTTGGCATCTCCCAAAGGCCCTGTTTTAACCCCACCCCCGGGTCGGGGTCCACCAACCTCTGAACGTCTTCAGGACCTTCTCCAGGACCCTGGTCTTGACGGAGAAGTTGCTGAGGTGCCTCTTCAGCTCCGTGCTGACCGGCACCGGCTTCCGGCCCTTCACGGCGTCGCTTCTGCCACGGGAGAAGCCAAACCAAGACCAAAGCCATCGCTCTTCTCCCCATTTCCGGTTGACAACGTGAAGGACTCCCATCCCACCTCATCCCACCTCATCCCATCTCATCCCACCTCATCCCACCTCATCCCACCTCATCCCACCTCATCCCACCCCATCCCACCTCATCCCACCTCATCCCACCTCATCCCACCCCATCCCACCCCATCCCACCTCATCCCACCTCATCCCACCTCATCCCACCTCATCCCACCCCATCCCACCTCATCCCATCCCACCCCATCCCATCCCACCCCATCCCATCCCACCCCATCCCATCCCACCCCACCCCATCCCATCCCACCCCATCCCATCCCATCCCATCCCATCCCATCCCATCCCACCCCATCCCTATCTCCATCACATCACATCCTTTCCCCATCCCATCCCATCCCATCCCATCCCACCCCATCCCATCCCACCCCACCCCATCCCATCCCATCCCATCCCATCCCATCCCATCCCATCCCATCTCACCCCACCCCATCCCATCCCATCCCATCCCATCCCATCCCATCCCACCTCATCCCACCCCATCCCATCCCATCCCATCTCACCCCACCCCATCCCATCCCATCCCATCCCATCCCATCCCATCCCATCCCATCCCATCCCATCCCATCCCATCCCATCCCATCCCATCCCACCTCATCCCACCTCATCCCATCTCATCCCATCCCATCCCATCCCATCCCATCCCATCCCATCCCATCCCATCTCACCCCACCCCACCCCATCCCATCCCATCCCATCCCATCCCATCCCATCCCACCCCATCCCACCCCATCCCATCCCATCTCACCCCACCCCATCCCATCCCATCCCATCCCATCCCATCCCATCCCATCCCATCCCATCCCATCCCATCCCATCCCACCTCATCCCATCTCATCCCATCCCATCCCATCCCATCCCATCCCATCCCATCCCATCCCATCCCATCCCATCCCATCCCATCCCATCCCATCCCATCCCATCCCATCCCATCCCATCCCACCTCATCCCATCTCATCCCATCCCATCCCATCCCATCCCATCCCATCCCATCTCACCCCACCCCACCCCATCCCACCCCATCCCATCCCATCCCATCCCATCCCACCCCATCCCATCCCATCCCATCCCATCCCACCCCATCCCATCCCATCCCATCCCATCCCATCCCATCCCATCCCATCCCACCCCATCCCACCCCATCCCATCCCCCTGGTGCCTCCTGGACCACCAACCCCGACCTTAAAGCAGGGCTGGGGTGGGAAAGCCCTTGAAGGAAGGACCTGGGGGCCTCTCCGTACCTGCTCAGGACGTTCGTCAGGTCCTGGAAAGGGAAGAGAGACCAAGTGAGACCCCAGGGAGACCCCTCGAGACCCCTTGAGACCCCTCGAGACCCCTGGGAGAGCCCTGGGGTCTTCTGACTCAGCACAAGAAGAATTCCCACCCATCAAATCCCAACTGGGGCCACCAACTCCCCCAGGGGTTTACTTCCACCTTCAGAAGGTCACCAGAGGTCCTCTGAGGACCCTCCCAGCCCTTGGCCCATGGATCCAGGAGCTCCAGGACCCGCAGAGGACCATCCTTTCCCTTGGCCCATGGATCCAGGAGCTCCAGGTCCCTCTGGAGAGCCTTCTCTGCCCTTGGCCCATGGATCCAGGAGCTTCAGATCCCTCTCCAGACCATCCCTTCCCTTGGCCCATGGACCCAGAGTCTCCAGGTCCCTCTCCAGACCCATCCAGCCCTTGGCCCATGGATCCAGGAGCTCCTGGGTTCCTCTCCAGACCATCCCTTCCCTTGGCCCATGGATCCAGGAGCTCCAGGTCCCTCTGAGGACCCTTCCTGCCCTTGGCCCATGGATCCAGGAGCTCCAGGTCCCTCTGAGGACCCTTCCTGCCCTTGGCCCATGGATTCAGGAGCTCCTGGGTCCCTCTCCAGACCATCCCTTCCCTTGGCCCATTGATCCAGGAACTCCAGGTCCCTCTGAGGACCCTTCTTGCCCTTGGCCCATGGATCCAGGAGCTCCAGGTCCCTCTCCAGACCCTCACTGCCCTTGGCCCCAAAAGGCAACCACAAGGGGTGGGTTTTTGGTCGAGAGCTCGCATTGGGAAAGCCCTCAAACCCTCTCCAGGTTTCACCCTTCCCCTGGAGTTGGGTCTGGACTTTGACTTTGGACCCCGTCCCCAGAAGGGCCTGGAGAACCTGGATCTGCGGGCCAAGGGCAGGGAGGGTCTGGAGATGATCTGGAGAACCTGGATGGGACGGGATGAAGTGAGGTGGGATGGGATGGGATGGGATGGGGTGGGACTGGATGGGATGGGGTGGGATGGGATGAGATGGGATGGGATGGGATGAGATGGTCCAGGCATGGCCCAGGGATGGGATGAGGTGGGATGGGATGAGATGGGATGGGATGAGATGGGATGGGATGGGATGGTCCAGGGATGGGATGGGATGGGATGAGGTGGGATGGGATGGGATGAGATGGTCCAGGGATGGCCCAGGGATGGGATGAGGTGGGATGGGATGAGATGGGATGGGATGGTCCAGGGATGGGATGGGATGGGATGGGATGGGATGGGATGGGATGGGATGGGATGGGATGGGATGGGATGGGATGGTCCAGGGATGGGATGGGATGGGATGGGATGGGATGGGATGGGATGGGATGGTCCAGGGATGGGATGGGATGGGATGGGATGGGATGGGATGGGATGGGATGGGATGGGATGGGATGGGATGGGATGGGGAGGAGTGGGATGGGATGGGATGGGATGGGATGGGATGAGGTGGGATGGGATGAGATGGGATGGGATGGGATGGTCCAGGGATGGGATGGGATGGGATGGGATGGGATGGGATGGGATGGGATGGGATGGGATGGGATGGGATGGGATGGGATGGGATGGGATTGGATGGTCCAGGGATGGGATGGGATGGGATGAGGTGGGATGGGATTGGACGGGATGGGGTGGGGTGGGGTGGGATGGGATGGGATGAGATGGTCCAGGGATGGGATGGGATGGGATGGGATGAGGTGGGATTGGACGGGGTGGGATGGGATGGGATGGGATGAGATGGTCCAGGGATGGGATGGGATGGGATGAGGTGGGATGGTCCAGGGATGGGATGGGATGGGATGAGGTGGGATGGTCCAGGGATGGGGTGGGATGGGATGAGGTGGGATGGTCCAGGGATGGGATGAGGTGGGATGGTCCAGGGATGGGTTAGAAAGGTCCAGCGAAACTCCTGGAAGAAGGAGCCGTCGAATCCACAGAGGAGCCCTTGGAGGTGGCCCAAGAAGGGGCCAACTGTCCCCAGAAGATCCCCCACCCCCCCCACCTGGAGGAAGTCCAGCGGCGGCTGCCGGAGCTTCTCGTCCAGCTCCGCGATGAGGCCGCTGAGGAGCGCGACCTCCCGGGCCAGCTCGGAGCTGCTCTGCTGCCGCCGCTTGGTGGCGCTGCGCCGCGCCTGGTCCAGCTGCGCCAGCAGCAGCTGCTCCTGCTCCGCCAGGAACCGCCGAAGCTTCTCGAACTCCGACCGCAGCTTCTCCCGCTCCTGCTCCGAGCGCTTCTGCCAGGGGGAAAGCGGGGCTGTGGATCCGGGAGCTCCGGATCCCTCCGAAGAGCCTTGGCCCAGGGATCCAGGAGCTCCGGGTCCCTCTGGAGACCTTCTCTGCCCTTGGCCCATGGATCCAGGAGCTCCGGGTCCCTCCAAGGACCCTTGGCCCATGGATCCAGGAGCTCCAGGTCCCTCTGGAGACCTTCTCTGCCCTTGGCCCATGGATCCAGGAGCTCCGGGTCCCTCTGGAGAGCCTTTCCTGCCCTTGGCCCATGGATCCAGGAGCTCCAGGTCCCTCTGGAGACCTTCTCTGCCCTTGGCCCAGGGATCCAGGAGCTCCAGGTCCCTCTGGAGAGCCTTTCCTGCCGTTGGCCCATGGATCCAGGAGCTCCAGGTCCCTCTGGAGAGCCTTTCCTGCCCTTGGCCCATGGATCCAGGAGCTCTGGATCCCTCTGGAGACCTTCTCTGCCCTTGGCCCATGGATCCAGGAGCTCCGGGTCCCTCTGGAGAGCCTTTCCTGCCCTTGGCCCAGGGATCCAGGAGCTCCAGGTCCCTCTGGACACCTTCTCTGCCCTTGGCCCAGGGATTCAGGAGCTCCGGGTCCCTCTGGAGACCTTCTCTGCCCTTGGCCCATGGATCCAGGAGCTCCGGGGCCCTCTGGAGACCTTCTCTGCCCTTGGCCCAGGGATCCAGGAGCTCCGGGTCCCTCCAAGGACCCTTGGCCCATGGATCCAGGAGCTCTGGATCCCTCTGGAGACCTTCTCTGCCCTTGGCCCATGGATCCAGGAGCTCCGGGTCCCTCTGGAGACCTTCTCTGCCCTTGGCCCATGGATCCAGGAGCTCCAGGTCCCTCTGGAGAGCCTTTCCTGCCCTTGGCCCATGGATCCAGGAGCTCTGGATCCCTCTGGAGACCTTCCCAGCCCTTGGCCCATGGATCCAGGAGCTCCGGGTCCCTCTGGAGACCTTCTCTGCCCTTGGCCCAGGGATCCAGGAGCTCCAGGTCCCTCTGGACACCTTCTCTGTCCTTGGCCCAGGGATCCAGGAGCTCCGGGTCCCTCTGGAGACCTTCTCTGCCCTTGGCCCATGGATCCAGGAGCTCCGGGTCCCTCTGGAGACCTTCTCTGCCCTTGGCCCATGGATCCAGGAGCTCCAGGTCCCTCTGGAGACCTTCTCTGCCCTTGGCCCATGAACCCAGGAGCTCCGGGTACCTCTGGACACCTTCTCTGCCCTTGGCCCAGGGATCCAGGAGCTCCGGGTCCCTCTGGAGACCTTCTCTGCCCTTGGCCCATGAACCCAGGAGCTCCGGGTCCCTCTGGAGACCTTCCCAGCCCTTGGCCCAGGGATCCAGGAGCTCCAGGTCCCTCTGGAGAGCCTTTCCTGCCCTTGGCCCATGGATCCAGGAGCTCCAGGTCCCTCTGGACACCTTCTCTGTCCTTGGCCCATGGATCCAGGAGCTCCGGGTCCCTCTGGAGACCTTCTCTGCCCTTGGCCCAGGGATCCAGGAGCTCCCGGTCCCTCTGGAGACCTTCTCTGCCCTTGGCCCATGGATCCAGGAGCTCCAGGTCCCTCCAAGGACCCTTGGCCCATGGATCCAGGAGCTCCAGGTCCCTCTGGAGAGCCTTTCCTGCCCTTGGCCCATGGATCCAGGAGCTCTGGATCCCTCTGAAGACCTTCCCAGCCCTTGGCCCATGGACCCAGGAGCTCCGGGTCCCTCTGGAGACCTTCTCTGCCCTTGGCCCAGGGATCCAGGAGCTCCAGGTCCCTCCAAGGACCCTTGGCCCATGGATCCAGGAGCTCCGGGTCCCTCTGGAGACCTTCTATGCCCTTGGCCCAGGGATCCAGGAGCTCCAGGTCCCTCTGGAGAGCCTTTCCTGCCCTTGGCCCAGGGATCCAGGAGCTCTGGATCCCTCTGGAGACCTTCTCTGCCCTTGGCCCATGGATCCAGGAGCTCTGGATCCCTCTGGAGAGCCTTTCCTGCACTTGGCCCATGGATCCAGGAGCTCTGGATCCCTCTTGAGACCTTCCCAGCCCTTGGCCCATGGATCCAGGAGCTCCGGGTCCCTCTGGAGACCTTCTCTGCCCTTGGCCCATGGATCCAGGAGCTCCGGGTCCCTCTGGAGACCTTCTCTGCCCTTGGCCCAGGGATCCAGGAGCTCCAGGTCACTCTGGAGACCTTTCCTGCCCTTGGCCCATGGATCCAGGAGCTCCAGGTCCCTCTGGAGAGCCTTTCCTGCCCTTGGCTCATTGATCCAGGAGCTCTGGGTCCCTCTCAGGTCCCTTGGCCCATTGATCCAGGATCTCCAGATCTCTCTGAGGACCATCCCTGCCCTTGGCCCATTGATCCAGGATCTCCAGGCCCCCCTCAGGTCCCTTGGCCCATTGATCCAGGATCTCCAGATCCCTCTGAGGACCATCCCAGCCCTTGGCCCATTGATCCAGGATCTCCAGGCCCCCCTCAGGTCCCTCGGCCCATTGATCCAGGATCTCCAGATCTCTCTGAGGACCATCCCTGCCCTTGGCCCATTGATCCAGGATCTCCAGGCCCCCCTCAGGTCCCTTGGCCCATTGATCCAGGATCTCCAGATCCCTCTGAGGACCATCCCAGCCCTTGGCCCATTGATCCAGGATCTCCAGGCCCCCCTCAGGTCCCTTGGCCCATTGATCCAGGATCTCCAGATCTCTCTGAGGACCATCCCAGTCCTTGGCCCATTGATCCAGGATCTCCAGGTCCCTCTCAGGTCCCTTGGCCCATTGATCCAGGATCTCCAGATCTCTCTGAGGACCATCCCAGCCCTTGGCCCATTGATCCAGGATCCCCAGGTCCCCCTCAGGTCCCTTGGCCCATTGATCCAGGATCTCCAGATCCCTCTGAGGTCCCTTGGCCCATTGATCCAGGATCTCCAGATCTCTCTGAGGACCATCCCAGCCCTTGGCCCATTGATCCAGGATCTCCAGGTCCCCCTCAGGTCCCTTGGCCCACGGATCCAGGATCTCCAGATCTCTCTGAGGACCATCCCAGCCCTTGGCCCATTGATCCAGGATCTCCAGGTCCCCCTCAGGTCCCTTGGCCCATTGATCCAGGATCTCCAGATCCCTCTGAGGACCATCTCAGCCCTTGGCCCATTGATCCAGGATCTCCAGATCCCTCTGAGGACCATCCCAGCCCTTGGCCCATTGATCCAGGATCTCCAGGTCCCCCTCAGGTCCCTCCCCCCCCTCTCCCCCCCCCGCCCCTCACCCACCAGGAGCTCCTGGGCGCTCCCATCGTCGCTGTCCTTGAACTCCAGCAGCTCCTGGCGCTCCTTCCGCAGGAATTCCAGGCGGCCCCGGACCTTCTCCTGGGAACCGAGAGAGAGAGGGGAGACCCCCCCCCACCCTTGAGACCTCCTCGCTGGACGGACGGACGGACAGACAGACAGACAGACAGACAGACAGACAGACTCCTCCCGCTGGTCGGCAGGGACAGACGGACACCTGAGAGGAGACAGACAGAGGGACGGAGCGCGGGGCGGGCACCTCGCACTCCACAGGACAGACGGACGGACAGGGACCTCGCACTCCACAGGACAGACGGACAGAGAGCTCAGGACGGACAGACAGGCGCCTCGTTGTCCTCAGGACAGACAGAAGGACACCTCCGCGCCGGGCACCTTGTACTCGTCAGGATGGACAGACAGACGGACAGACGGACAGCCACCTTGTACTCGTCAGGACAGACAGACGGACAGCCAGACAGACAGCTGGGCACCTTGTACTCGTCAGGATGGACAGACAGGTGCCTCCGGACAGACAGACAGGCGCCTCATTCTCCTGAGGACAGACAAACGGACACCCCCAGGCCAGGCACCTTGTACTCGTCTGGACAGACAGATGGACAGAGACCTCAGGACGGACAGACGGGTGCCTCATTCTCCTCAGGATGGACAGACGGACGCCTCTAGACAGCCAGATGGACACCTGAGGATGGACAAACAGACAGACACCTGAGGACAGCCAGATGGACACCCAAGGACAGACGGACAGCCACCCCCAGGCTGTTGGGACAGACAGATGGACAGACAGCCCAGGACAGACAGATATGGGGGAACAGTCAGATGGACACCCAAGGACAGCCACCCGCAGACGGACAGACAGACGGACAGACAGCCGGGCACCTTGTACTCGTCAGGACAGACAGACAGGCGGACAGGCACCTTGTATTTGTCAGGACAGACAGACGGACAGCGGGCACCTTGTACTCGTCAGGATGGACAGACAGCCGGACAGGCACCTTGTACTCGTCAGGACAGACAGACGGACGGACAGCTGGGCACCTTGTACTCGTCAGGACAGACAGACAGGCGGACAGGCACCTTGTATTTGTCAGGACAGACAGATGGACAGCGGGCACCTTGTACTCGTCAGGATGGACAGACAGCCAGCCCCCTTGTACTCGTCGGGACAGACAGACGGACGGACAGCCGGATGGGCACCTTGTACTCATCAGGACAGACAGACAGCCGGACAGGCACCTTGTACTCGTCAGGACAGACAGACGGACAGCGGGCACCTTGTACTCGTCAGGACAGACAGACAGACGGACAGCCAGGCACCTTGTACTTGTCAGGACAGACAGACAGGCGGACAGGCACCTTGTACTCGTCAGGACAGACAGACGGACGGACAGCCAGGCACCTTGTACTCATCAGGACAGACAGACGGACGGACAGCCGGATGGGCACCTTGTACTCATCAGGACAGACAGACAGACAGCCGGACAGCCACCTTGTACTCGTTAGGACAGACAGATGGACAGCCAGACAGGCACCTTGTACTCGTCAGGACAGACAGACAGCCGGACAGGCACCTTGTACTTGTCAGGACAGACAGACGGACAGCCGGGCACCTTGTACTCGTCAGGACAGACAGACAGACGGACAGCGGGCACCTTGTACTCGTCAGGACAGACAGACGGACAGGCACCTTGTACTCATCAGGACAGACAGACGGCCGGACAGGCACCTTGTACTCGTCAGGACAGACAGACAGCCAGACAGCCGGACGGGCACCTTGTACTCGTCAGGACAGACAGACAGACAGCCAGACAGACAGGCACCTTGTACTGGTCAGGACAGACAGACAGGCGGACAGGCACCTTGTACTCATCAGGACAGACAGACGGACAGCCAGGCACCTTGTACTCGTCAGGACAGACAGACGGACAGCGGGCACCTTGTACTCGTCAGGACAGACAGACAGACAGCCAGACAGCCAGGCACCTTGTACTGGTCAGGACAGACAGACAGGCGGACAGGCACCTTGTACTCGTCAGGACAGACAGACAGACGGACAGGCACCTTCTACTCATCAGGACAGACAGACGGACAGCCAGGCACCTTGTACTCGTCAGGACAGACAGACGGCCGGACAGGCACCTTGTACTCGTCAGGACAGACAGACAGACAGACAGCCGGATGGGCACCTTGTACTCATCAGGACAGACAGACAGACAGCCGGACAGCCACCTTGTACTCGTTAGGACAGACAGACGGACAGCCGGACAGCCACCTTGTACTCGTCAGGACAGACAGACAGGCGGACAGGCACCTTGTACTCGTCAGGACAGACAGACGGCCGGACAGGCACCTTGTACTCGTCAGGACAGACAGACGGACAGCTGGGCACCTTGTACTCGTCAGGACAGACAGACGGACGGACAGCGGGCACCTTGTACTCGTCAGGACAGACAGACGGACAGCGGGCACCTTGTACTCGTCAGGACAGACAGACGGACAGCGGGCACCTTGTACTCGTCGGCCGCCTCGTCGAGGGGCACCACGCGGTGCGGGCGGTGCTGCCGCGAGCGCTCGCACACGACGCAGATGCTGCTCCGGTCGTCCTTGCAGTAGAGTTTGAGGCTCTCGCGGTGCCGGGGGCAGAGCCCCTCGGGGTCCGGCGCCCCCCGCGCCCCCCAACGCCCCACGATCTCGGCCACGTTGGCCAAAGGCCGGTTGGGACGGAGGCTCCCGGCCGGGCAGAGCTCGCGGCACTGCGGGCACGGGAAGGGCCCCTCGAGACGCCGCCACGCGCCGGCCACGCAACCCCGGCAGAAGCTGTGGCCGCACTGGACGGACACCGGGTCCTTGAAGAGCTCCAGGCAAACGGAGCAAGTGGCCTCCTCTTGGAGCTCGCCCGGAACCCAGGGCGAGGCCATGGCCTCCGCGGCCCGGCCGGGCGACGGCGGCGACGAGGGCGAGGGCGGCGGCGGGGCGGTTGGCGCCGAGCCACGCGTGGGTGTCACGCTGCCAGGAACTGAGGTCACCCCGGCTCTTCCAGGAACTGAGGTCCCTTGGGCTCCACCAGAGGCTGAGATCCCTTCAGCTCCACCAGGATTCGAGATCCCTTGGGCTCCACCAGGGACTGAGATCCCTTGGGCTCCACCAGAGGCTGAGATCCCTTTGGCTCCACCAGGAATCAAAGTCCCTTTGGCTCCACCAGTAACTGAGGTCACCCCGGCTCTTCCAGGAACTGAGGTCCCTTGGGCTCCACCAGGGACTGAGATCCCTTGGGCTCCACCAGGATTCGAGATCCCTTGGGCTCCACCAGAGGCTGAGATCCCTTTGGCTCCACCAGGAACCAAGGTTCCTTTGACTCCACCAGGGACTGAGATCCCTTGGGCTCCACCAGGGTCTGAGATCCCTTGGGCTCCACCAGGGTCTGAGATCCCTTGGGCTCCACCAGGGTCTGAGATCCCTTGGGCTCCACCAGGAACTGAGGTCACCCCGGCTCTTCCAGGAACTGAGATCCCTTGGGCTCCACCAGAGGCTGAGATCCCTTTGGCTCCACAAGGAACCAAGGTTCCTTTGACTCCACCAGGGACTGAGATCCCTTCAGCTCCACCAGGATTCGAGATCCCTTGGGCTCCACCAGAAATTGAGGTCCCTTGGGCTCCACCAGAGGCTGAAATCCCTTTGGCTCCACCAGGAATCAAAGTCCCTTTGGCTCCACCAGTAGCTGAGGTCACCCCGGCTCTTCCAGGAACTGAGATCCCTTTGGCTCCACCAGAGGCTGAAATCCCTTGGGCTCCACCAGGATTCGAGATCCCTTGGGCTCCACCAGGATTCGAGATCCCTTGGGCTCCACCAGGGACTGAGATCCCTTTGGCTCCACCAGGGGCTGAGGTCACCCCGGCTCTTCCAGGAACTGAGATCCCTTCGGCTCCAACAGGAACTGAAATCCCTTTGGCTCCACCAGGAATCAAGGTCCCTTTGACTCCACCAGGGACTGAGATCCCTTGGGCTCCACCAGGAATCAAGGTCCCTTTGGCTCCACCAGGAACTGAGATCCCTTCGGCTCCGCCAGGGACTGAGACCCCTTCAGCTCTTCCAAGAACTGAGGACCCTTTGGCTCCACCACAATCCCAAGTCCCTTCAGCTCTTCCAGAAACCGAGGTCCCTTTGGCTCCACCAGAGACTGGAATCCCTTTGGCTCCACCAGGGACTGAGATCTCCTCAGCTCCACCAAGGACTGGAATCCCTTTGGCTCCACCAGAGACTGAGATCTCCTCAGCTCCACCAAGGACTGAGATCTCTTCAGCTCCACCAGAGACTGAGAACCCTTTGGCTCCACCAGGAACTGAGATCCCTTTGGCTCCACCAGAGACTGAGATCCCTTCAGCTCCACCAGGAACTGGAATCCCTTTGGCTCCACCAGGAACTGAGATCCCTTTGGCTCCACCAGGAACTGAGATCCCTTTGGCTCCACCAGGGACTGAGATCTCTTCAGCTCCACCAGAGACTGAGATCCCTCTGGCTCCACCAGGGACTGAGATCCCTCTGGCTCCACCAGAGACTGAGATCCCTCTGGCTCCACCAGGGACTGAGATCCCTTGGGTTCCACCAGGAACGGAGGTCCCTTGGGCTCCACCACGATCCCAGGTCCCTTCAGCTCTTCCAGGAACCGAGGTCCCTCCAGCGCCGCCTTCGGAAACCTCCGGAAGCGAAGGGCGTTTTGGAGAAGCGCCCGAGGGGCACCTAGAAAATCCGAGTGGAGATTTTTTTGGAGCAGCTTCTCAAATTTGGAAACCTCCTCAAGCCTTTGACTCGGGGAGGGGACGGAAAGGTTTACCTTGGGAGAACCCAATTTGGGGCAAAGTGTGACCTGGCCAAGTCCTTCACCTTCTACCTCAGCAGTCGTTGACCCCCAAATCTCTCTCTTCCTCTCTTTATGGATTTCTGGGGAAAATACCTTCAATTTTCTCCCCAATTTGCTTTTTTTTTTAAAAAAAAAATCTTAATTTTGGAATAGAAATGGAACCTTTCAGGGAGAAGAAAGCCATGAGGGAGAAGAAAGCCATGAGGGAGAAGAAAGCCATGAAGGAGAAGAACGCGAGGAACCGGAGTTATCTCAGGGGGGTTTTCCATGCCCTTTGCTCCTCAAAAAATCCCACCCCCTGGGGACCTCCTGATCTGTCTCTTTAAATTCTTTCTCTTTGCCGGGAGGAGGAGTCTTTTGGGTGATGGCCAAGAAGGTCTGGGGTGGCTTTTTTTGGGAGGGGGGGGTGGGGGAACCTCAACCTGGTGCCAACTACAAGGTTGGAATTCCGGGATCTTGTGCTCAGCAGCTGCTGTGGGCGAGGGGCCAAGAGACCATCTGAGCTCCTGGCAGAGACCTCCGAGGCTTCGGTTGGAGGTGGAAAGAGGGGGTGGTGGGGGGGGGGTTGTGTGGGCTCAGATGTCCTGGTTGAGCTCCAGAGGTCAACGGGGGCCAAAAAGAGATGAGAGGGGATCTGGGAGCGGGTTTCCATGGAGATTAACTTCTGGGTTGGGGGTCCTGAACTTCAAAACCTGCTCCTCTGTCTTCCAGGAGAGTTGTGTGGAACTGGGGTCATGGGGGGAGGTGGAACTGGATGGGCTTTGAGGTCCCTTCCAACCCAACCCATCCCATGATTCCATGATTCCAACTCACTGTCAACCAGAAGCCCCCCAGACCCATCCCTGGAGGTGGCCAAGGTTGGGTTGGGTGGGGCTTGGAGCCCCCTGATCCAGGGGGAGGTGTCCCTGGAGTTGGAACTGGATGGGCTTTGAGGTCCCTTCCAACCCAACCTATCCCATGATTCCATGATTCCAACTCACTGTCAACCAGAAGCCCCCCAGACCCATCCCTGGAGGTGGCCAAGGTCGGGTTGGGTGGGGCTTGGAGCCCCCTGATCCAGGAGGAGGTGTCCAGGGGGATTGGAACTGGATGGGCTTTGAGGTCCCTTCCAACCCAACCCATCCCATGATTCCATGATTCCAACTCTCTGTCAACCAGAAGCCCCCCAGACCCATCCCTGGAGGTGTCCAAGGTCGGGTTGGGTGGGGCTTGGAGCCCCCTGATCCAGGGGGAGGTGTCCCTGGAGTTGGAACTGGATGGGCTTTGAGGTCCCTTCCAACCCAACCCATCCCATGATCCCATCAGCACCATCTCTGGTGCCATCACCATCCTCATCATCGTTCCCATCCCCACCACCGTGTCCCATCCCCATCCCTGGAGGTGGCCAAGGTCGGGTTGGGTGAATCTTGGAGCCCCCTGATCCGGGGGGAGGTGTCCCTGCCCCTGGACCAACCCCAAACCCAATGGAGATGATCCAAGACCAGTGGAGATCCCAACCCCAGTTGAGATCCCAACTCCAGTGGAAACAACACACAAATATATATATATATGTATTTTTATATATATATAATTTATGCCCATATATGGAAACAACACAGAAATAGCAGAATATATATTTATATATGTATAATTTATACAAATATATGGAAATAGCACACAAAAAGCAGAATATATACATATTTTTATATAGAATTTATATGTATATATGGAAATAACACAGAAATAGCAGAATATATATATTTATATGTATATATAATTTATAGGTATATAAGGAAATAATACAAAAATAGCAGAATATATATTTTTATATATATAATTTATATCTAGCACAACAGCACAATTGATATGATTTGACATAATATAATATAATGTAATATAATGTAATATAATGTAATATAATGTAATATAATGTAATGTAATATAATATAATATAATATAATATAATATAATATAATATAATATAATATAATATAATATAATATAATATAATATAATATAATATAATGTAATATAATGTAATATAATATAATATAATATAATATAATATAATATAATATAATATAATATAATATAATATAATATAATATAATATAATATAGGTAAAATATAATATAATATAAGTAAAATATATGTAAAGTATATGTAAAATATGATGTGTTGTGCTGTGCTGTGATATAATAGGACCAGGTGGACACAGGACCAGGTGGACACAGGACCAACAAGATGAGGTGGGCACAGGATGAGGTGGGCCCAGGACCAAGTGGACACAGGATGAGGTGGACACAGGACCAATAGGACGAGGTGGGCACAGGACCAGGTAGACACAGGACCAGGTGGGCCCAGGACCAAGTGGACACAGGATGAGGTGGACACAGGACCAACAGGACAAGGTGGGCACAGGATGAGGTGGGCACAGGACCAAGTGGACACAGGACCAGGTGGGCCCAGGACCAAATGGACACAGGGTGAGGTGGACACAGGACCAACAGGACAAGGTGGGCACAGGATGAGGTGGGCACAGGACCAGGTAGACATAGGACCAGGTGGGCCCAGGACCAAGTGGACACAGGATGAGGTGGACACAGGACCAACAGGACAAGGTGGGCACAGGATGAGGTGGGCACAGGACCAAGTGGACACAGGATGAGGTGGACACAGGACCAACAGGACAAGGTGGACACAGGATGAGGTGGGCACAGGACCAAGTGGACACAGGACCAACAGGACGAGGTGGGCACAGGATGAGGTGGACACAGGACCAGGTAGACATAGGACCAGGTGGGCCCAGGACCAAGTGGACACAAGATGAGGTGGACACAGGACCAACAGGACAAGGTGGGCACAGGATGAGGTGGGCACAGGACCAAGTGGACACAGGATGAGGTGGACACAGGACCAACAGGACGAGGTGGGCACAGGATGAGGTGGGCACAGGACCAGGTAGACACAGGACCAGGTGGGCCCAGGACCAAGTGGACACAGGATGAGGTGGACACAGGACCAACAGGACAAGGTGGGCACAGGATGAGTTGGGCACAGGACCAAATGGACACAGGACCAAGTGGACACAGGACCAGATGGACCCAGGACCAGGTGGACCCAGGACCAGGTGGCCACAGGACAACCAGACCCACGTGCCCTCGCCCCCCCCACGTACCTGGGCACAGAGGTGTAGGTCAAGGTCACCCTCGTGTATCGCCCGAACCAGGGCAGGAGGGGGGTGCTCGGGGGCAGCCCAGGGGTGCACCTGGGGGCCGAGGGCTCCCAGCGGGCCGGGGCCCGCGGCGCCCGCTCCGCCACCATCTGCCGCAGGAGCTTGGCCCGGATCCTGGCAGCCTCGGCCATTCCGGCACCGCTTCCACCTCCCGCTTCTTCCCGGCCCTCGGTCGCCCCATTTGTCCCCTGTCACCACCACCCCATCTCCCTCACCATTCCTCCTCCTCCTCGTCTTCGTCGTCGCCCTCAGCCGCTCCCGCTCTGCCCTCGCCCTCGGTGCCAAAGCTCTTTTCCCTGCCCAGAGCCGGGATCGCGTTTCCAGCACCTCCTTCCACCTGTCCCCAAGCCTGGACCTTCTCCACGGGGCCTCCGCGGCCCTTTAACCCTCTCATCGCCTTCTTCTGGCCAACCCCACCCAGAGCTTTGTCCATTGGTGCTCGGGAAGGGGTGAAGATTTCCATCCTTCATCTCCCAGCTCATAGCTGGGGTCTCTCTTTAACTCCTCTCTTCTTCTTCAAGGCAACCCCACCAGATCTTCTTCCGTTGATGCTCGGGAAGGATGAAGCCTTCCACCCCTTTTCTCCAAAGCCATCAGTGAATGATCCATCAATTCTGTCAACTGATGGAGTTGCCCCTTTAGATTCCACCTGAACTCCACAACAGGACTTTGGTTCCACCTGAACTCCACAGCAGGACTTTGGTACCTCCTGAACTCCACAGCAGGACTTTGGTACCACTTGAACTCCACAACAAGAGTTTGGTACCTCCTGAACTCCACAGCAGGACTTTGGTACCTCCTGAACTCCACAACAGGACTTTGGTACCTCCTGAACTCCACAACAAGAGTTTGGTACCTCCTGAACTCCACAGCAGGACTTTGGTACCACTTGAACTCCACAACAAGAGTTTGGTACCTCCTGAACTCCACAGCAGGACTTTGGTTCCTCCTGAACTCCACAGCAGGACCTTGGTACCACCCGAACTCCACAACAAGAGTTTGGTACCACTTGAACTCCACAGCAGGACTTTGGTACCTCCTGAACTCCACAACAAGAGTTTGGTACCTCCTGAACTCCACAGCAGGACTTTGGTACCTCCTGAACTCCACAACAGGACTTTGGTACCTCCTGAACTCCATAACAAGAGTTTGGTACCTCCTGAACTCCACAGCAGGACTTTGGTACCTCCTGAACTCCACAGCAGGACCTTGGTACCACCTGAACTCCACAACAAGAGTTTGGTACCACTTGAACTCCACAGCAGGACCTTGGTTCCTCCTGAACTCCACAGCAGGACCTTGGTGCCACCTGAACTCCACAACAAGAGTTTGGTACCACTTGAACTCCACAGCAGGACTTTGGTACCTCCTGAAGGACCATCGATTGTCCATGACTCCTGTTGATGAGTAACAGAATTTTGGGCCAGCACGGGTGAAACAAACACCTTTTCTCCATCAGACACTCCCACCCTTTATCCCTCTTGGCTTCCCCCTTGCTGTCCCTTTGCAACCCTTGGTGAAAACTCCCCAAGCAAGGAAGGTCCCAACAAAGCAGGGACAGATCCCCTTGGCTTGACCTTTGGTGGGGTGGGAATTAGAGAAGGTTGTGTTGAGTGCCACGAGGTGCTTCCAGAGCACCAGGAATGCTGAGTCTGAGGAGCTGTTGAGGGGGAACCTCAGCCTGGAGAAGGAAAACAAGGCCAGGAGCCAAATTCTGCTGCGGATTTATTGCTGAAACTCGATCGGGTCAACGTGTCCTGGTTTAAGGTGGTCAAAGCGAGGCCTTGGGAGCTGGGTGACACCAGGAAACTGTGGGTCAGTCCGTAGGGTCCTCACCCCACCCCTCGTTGCACAGGTCGGTCTCGCAGCAGGAGTAGCGGGAGGTCAAGCGGGACTCGGCGTCCGACGCCCGTTCCCGGCCGCAGTTCAACGCGGAGGTGCAACCTTGTTGGTAATAGAGGGTCACCTTCCCTGGAGAGGGCGTGGGCAGAGAGGGGTCGGGGGCAGAAGAAACCAGGCCTCAGTTAATCAAAACCTGTGGTGGACGGCGACGTTTCAAGGTGAGGAAAACAACCCCTGGGATATCTCACCTAAATAACTCGTGGAGTTGGATAGGTTGGAGAAGGCCTCTACGTCCATCCAGTCCAACCATCAATTGAGTCATGGAATGAAGGATGGAGAAGGCCTCTATGTCCATCCAGCCCAACCATCAATTGAGTCATGGAATTAAGGTTGGAGAAGGCCTCTACGTCCATCCAGCCCAACCATCAATTGAGTCATGGAATTAAGGTTGGAGAAGGCCTCTATGTCCATCCAGTCCAACCATCAATTGAGTCATGGAATGAAGGATGGAGAAGGCCTCTATGTCCATCCAGTCCAACCATCAATTGAGTCATGGAATTAAGGTTGGAGAAGACCTCTATGTCCATCCAGTCCAACCATCAATTGAGTTATGGAATTAAGGTTGGAGAAGGCCTCTATGTCCATCCAGTCCAACCATCAATTGAGTCATGGAATGAAGGATGGAGAAGGCCTCTATGTCCATCCAGTCCAACCATCAATTGAGTCATGGAATTAAGGTTGGAGAAGACCTCTATGTCCATCCAGTCCAACCATCAATTGAGTCATGGAATTAAGGTTGGAGAAGGCCTCTATGTCCATCCAGTCCAACCATCAATTGAGTCATGGAATTAAGGTTGGAGAAGGCCTCTACGTCCATCCAGTCCAACCATCAATTGAGTCATGGAATGAAGGTTGGAGAAGGCCTCTACGTCCATCCAGTCCAACCATCAATTGAGTCATGGAATTAAGGTTGGAGAAGGCCTCTACGTCCATCCAGTCCAACCATCAATTGAGTCATGGAATTAAGGTTGGAGAAGGCCTCTGCATCCATTCAGCCCAACCATCAATTGAGTCATGGAATTAAGGTTGGAGAAGGCCTCTACGTCCATCCAGTCCAACCATCAATTGAGTCATGGAATTAAGGTTGGAGAAGGCCTCTACGTCCATCCAGACCAACCATCAATTGAGTCATGGAATTAAGGTTGGAGAAGGCCTCTACGTCCATCCAGTCCAACCATCAATTGAGTCATGGAATTAAGGTTGGAGAAGGCCTCTACGTCCATCCAGTCCAACCATCAATTGAGTCATGGAATTAAGGTTGGAGAAGGCCTCTGCATCCATTCAGCCCAACCATCAATTGAGTCATGGAATTAAGGTTGGAGAAGGCCTCTGCGTCCATCCAGCCCAACCATCAATTGAGTCATGGCATTGTATAGGTTGGAGAAGGCCTCTACGTCCATCCAGTCCAACCATCAAGTGACTCATGGCATTGTATAGGTTGGAGAAGGCCTCTACGTCCATCCAGCCCAACCATCGAGTCATGGAATTAAGGTTGGAGAAGACCTCTACGTCCACCCAGTCCACCCATCAGCCCAAACTCACTTTGCCTACCAAACCATGTCCCGAGTTGCCGCGGCCACGTGGTTTTCAAACCACAAACAGAGCCAACTCCACCGTCAGAAGGAATTTGACCCCTTCCTCCAGCCCTTTCCCACTCCAGGTTCCTCCTGGTTCCCCAAATCACGTTGGGCTTTCCAAAGACGAGGACAACCCCCGGTGGACCAAGGGAAACCCACGGTGGTTGACCACCCCCGCCCCCCCAGGCCACCTACCCAGGGAGGTCTTGATGACGACACATTTCTCTCTCCGCTCGCAGGTGGTCTCGTTGGCTCCTTGGAAGCACCCAAGGAAGGGGATCCTGTACCTGCAGACCTTGCACCGAAGACCCTCAACTGCAGCAGAAGGAGGAGAAGAAGCAACGAGGTTGGGGCTCCGTTCTGGGGAGTTTTGCTTCCAACGTCCCTACAACAGGACTTGGTGACCCCAGAGAAGAGGCAGAGCCCACCAGGGGAAGGGACCATGGGAAGGGACCAAGGGTCACCTTCACTTGATGAGAGCCCTGGGCTTGTAGAGGAGGTGGGGGGAGGCAGGTGGTGGTTGTGGATGCTCAACCCTTCTTGGTAGGGCTCATGTGGCCTTAGGTGACCCAACCAAGATGGAACTCTTAGGTGACCCAACCAAGATGGACCCAACCAAGATGGAGCTCTTAGATGACCCAACCAAACAAGAGCTCTTAGGTGACCCAACCAAGGTAGAGCTCTTAGGTGACCCAGCCAAGATGGAGCTCTTAGGGTGACCTAACCAAGGTAGAGCTCTTAGGTGACCCAACCAAACAAGAGCTCTTAGATGACCCAACCAAACAAGAGCTCTTAGGTGACCCAACCACAATGGAGCTCTTAGGTGACCCAACCAAGGGAGAGCTCTTAGGTGACCCAACCAAGATGGAGCTCCACGGGGATCGAGTGTGGGTGTGGAGCCTGGGTGGGTGTTTGCCCACAGCAGGACCTTCACGACAGCTCTGTGGGGCAGAGAAGGTGCAGCTCTAAGCCCAGGGTGATCTCCCAGCCCGGAGGAGGTCCCTTTGGATCCAACACCTCCACCGGGAAGCGAGTGGAGAAGTCACTTCCATTCAAGTAACGGCGAGAAGGGTCGCGGGGATTTCTCCCCCATTGGCTGGAGACCCTGGGGACACTGAAGACATCAAGAACTTGCAAAGGGGGGGTTGGAAGACCCCCCCCCCAAGCCCCCTCAGATGTTCTCCTGCCCTTTATTCAAGCTGTGGCCCTCCGCTTACCGACTCCGACGCACAGGATGAAGGTCAACCCAACGAGGAGCACCTTCATCTTGGTCTTGCTCTCCTCAGACCTGTGAAGGACATCATGGGCAGGTGACTCATCCCCATAACGAGGTTCCTCTGTCACCAACCAGGAGAAAGATCAACCAGAAGTGTTTCTGATATCCCTTTCGGGGCAAAACGAGGAGAAGGACACCAAGGGCGTTCTCATAGACCCCCCCAGTGCCTTAAAAAAGGTGAAATACACCAATTCCACCTTTCTGCACCCATTTTAAGCTTCCTGTGAAGGCAGAAACCTCCCACTTGGAGGAGCTTAGGAGCAAAACCCTTCACCTGTATCATTGCTGAAGATGCTTCCACCCAAACCCATGACTCTGAGATTAAGAGTCCTCCTCAGGAGATGGAAAAGGGTGAGTTGGGATGGTGCCCACGGACAAGGAAACGTGGAAGAAGATCAAGAGATGTCCCAAAGCCAAAGGTCTTCCTCAGGAGATGGAAAAGGGTGAGTTGGGATGGTGCCCACGGACAAGGAAACGTGGAAGAAGATCAAGAGATGTCCCAAAGCCAAAGCTCCTCCTCAGGAGATTGAAAAGGATGAGTTGGGATGGTGCCCATGGACAAGGAAACGTGGAAGAAGATCAAGAGACGTCCCAAAGCCAAAGGTCTTCCTCAGGAGATGGAAAAGAGTGAGTTGGGATGGTGCCCACGGATAAGGAAACGTGGAAGGAGGATGAAGAGATGCCCCAAAGCCAAAGTTCCTCCTCAGGAGATGGAAAAGGATGAGTTGGGATGGTGCCCATGGGCAAGAAAACATGGGAAGAAGTTGAAGAGATGCCCCAAAGCCAAAGGTCTTCCTCAGGAGATTGAAAAGGATGAGTTGGGATGGTGCCCACGGGCAAGGAAAGGTGGGAAGAAGTTGAAGAGATGTCCCAAAGCCCAAGAGAGGAACCCTTACCAGCCTCCGCTTTCTCCTCCGATGCCCAAGAACCCTCTTGACCTCCAGCGTCCTCCCCTCCTTTATCCCTTTCCTGCTCCCGGGCCGAGCGAGGACCTGAACGACCTCGGAGCGGAGAACATTGTTTGGTGGGAACCACCCTCCCGCTCGCACCTGGGCAAACACAGCTCCCGGGGGGGCCCTTCCAGGGCCAGAGTTGTCCCTCCCCTGGGTGACCCTGCAGGTTCTCGGGGCCCTTCAGCCCCCCCCCGGCGTGCGGAGGGACCCCCACCAGGTCCCGGGGTTGGAGCCAACCCAAGGTTGACCCTGTAGGAAGGACCCCAAAAAAGGTGAATCCTCAACCCTTCGTTGGGGGGGGATTTGGGGGGCTCTTCACAGATGGGACCAATAAGAGGGGTCGAAGGACGCGTCCCATCCCCACCCAAAGGCCCCCCCCCTCCCCCCCTCCCGGCTCTGCATCCCAATAAACCCCCCCCCACCCCCGGGTTTGGCCCCTCCGGGGAGGTTCCGGTGGGTGCTGGGAAGACCCAGGGGGTGGAGAACCTTCGCCTCGTCCTGGAGCGCGATGCTCCGGAGCTCGGCTGGAGGACTCTGGGTGACAGCGCCGGGGGGCGCTCGGGGGGGGGAGGGGGGCCTCTTTGAGGGCGCGGCCCCGTCGGGAGGGGCTGGGCAGGGGACAGAGCAATGGAGGACAGCGTAGGAAATGATCATTAATTAGTAATAATAATAATAATAATAGTAATACAACAACAACAACAACAATAAACAATACATAATGAATAATAATGAAATATTAATAAAGAATAATAAAAATAAGAATAAGAATAAATAAGAAAGACAAAACCCAACAATAAATAATAATAAATAATAAATAAATAATAGTAAACAAATAAGAAATAAGAAATAAGAAAAAAGAAAAAAGAAAAAAGAAAAAAGAAAAAAGAAAAAGAAAAAGAAAAAAGAAAAAAGAAAAAAAGAAAAAAGAAAAAGAAAAAAGAAAAAAGGAAAAAAGAAAAAAGGAAAAAAAAAAGAAAAAAGAAAAAAGAAAAAAGAAAAAAAAAGAAAAAAGAAAAAAAAAAGAAAAAAGAAAAAGAAAAAGGAAAAAAGAAAAAGAAAAAAGAAAAAAAAGAAAAAAAAAGAAAAAAAGAAAAAGGAAAAAAGAAAAAAGAAAAAAGAAAAAAGAAAAAAAAGAAAAAAAGAAAAAAAAAGAAAAAAAGAAAAAGAAAAAAGAAAAAAGAAAAAAGAAAAAAAGAAAAAAAGAAAAAAGAAAAAAGAAAAAAGAAAAAAAGAAAAAAAAGAAAAAGAAAAACAAAAAAGAAAAAGAAAAAAGAAAAAAGAAAAAAAAGAAAAAAAAAGAAAAAAAAGAAAAAAGAAAAAGAAAAAGAAGAAAAAAGAAAAAAGAAAAAAGAAAAAGAAAAAAGAAAAAGAAAAAAAGAAAAAAAAAAAAAAGAAAAAAGAAAAGAAAAAGAAAAAAGAAAAAAGAAAAAAAGAAAAAAAAAAGAAAAAAAGAAAAATAACTACTAAATATTAAAACAGATAATGGATAATAGGTAACAGATAATAGAGAATCGATACTAGATAACAAATAATAGATAATAGATAAGGGTAAACAATAAAAACAAATAATAAACAACAATAAATCATGAACAATAAATTATAAACAACAAAAAATAATAAATAATAAACAATAAATATTAAATAATGAAAAGAATAAACAATACACAATAAATAATAAAGTAAAATTAATAATAAACCGTGATAAATAATAATAAATAAGTAAACCAAACAACAATAAACACTAAATAATGAAATCATAATAAGCAATAATAAATGATAAAAACAATTAGAACCCAATACTAAATCATAAATCAATAAATCACGAATCATGAATCACAAATCATAAATCATAAATAAATTATAGATATAAATAATAAGTAAATAATAAATGATAGATAAAAATAATAGATGATAAATAATAGATGATAAATAATAAATAATAAATGATATATAAACAAACAAAATTAAACCCAAACAACAATAAATAATAAATAAGAGTTAAATAAACAAAATTAAATGTAAACAACAATAAATAATAAATAAAGAAAATTAAAACTAAGCAATAAATAATAATAAGTAAAATGAACAGTAAACAATAACCCAATAAGCCACAATAAACAATAACCAACAAATTCAACGATAAACCAATCAATGCCCCAATAATCAATAACCAATGAGCAACCCAATAACCAATCAATAACGCTGAACCGACCCCCAATCGGGGGGCCCGAGTGAGCCCCCGGGCACCCCCCGACACCCCAAAGGAGCAGCGCGGGGGCGGCGCTCGGGGCCGACGGGACCCCCAAGGGGACCCCAAGGGGACCCCCAAGGAGACCCCCCCGGGCGGAGGGGGCCGGGGCGGGGGGACCCCAAGGGGACCCCCAAGGGGACCCCAAGGGCGGAGGGGGGCCGGGGCGGGGGGACCCCAAGGGGACCCCCAAGGA
The DNA here is from genome assembly GCA_033556795.1 of Tapera naevia. Lineage (NCBI taxonomy): Eukaryota > Metazoa > Chordata > Aves > Cuculiformes > Neomorphidae > Tapera > Tapera naevia. The sequence continues at coordinate 18,627 of JAUMJJ010001058.1, read as the reverse complement.
GACCCCCCGGGCGGAGGGGGCCGGGGCGGGGGCGGGGCCCGGGGACCCCCTCGGCCCCCGGCGCTTCGCGGGTCTCGGGGAGAGGGGGGCGACCCCCAAATTCCTGCGGGAGAGAAGGGGGGGAAAAGGGGAAGCGCCCAACGTGGGGCTCGAACCCACGACCCTGAGATTAAGAGTCTCATGCTCTGCCGACTGAGCTAGCCGGGCACCCCGGAGCCCCCTCTTCCGCCTCATTGCGGGGCGCTTGGGGGTTCCGGCCCCTCTTTCCTTCGCTTTTTGGACAAATTCAGGAGAGACAATTGGGGGGAAACGGTGGGAAATCCTCCCGGCACGGATTCGCAGATTTCGGGGTTTAGGGAAATTCGGCTGATTTGGGGGATCAGTAAAAATGAGGGGCGAGGAGCTTCCGGGACACCTGAGGGGGTCCTGAGCACCTGGAGGCATCCAGGTGATGGGGGGGGGGGGGGGCAGTGGATTTTGGGGATTCACATCAGGAAAAGGAAGGGTGCGGGAAACGCTCTGGATTGAGGGGTCCTGAGCACCTGGGTGGATCCAGGTGATGGGGGGGCAGTGGATTTTGGGGATTGGGGGGGCAGTGGATTTTGGGGGATTCACCTCAGGAGAGGGAATAGTGTGGGAAAAGCTCTGGATTTGAGGGGTCCTGAGCACCTGGGTGGATCCAGGTGATGGGGGGGGGGGGGGGCAGTGGATTTTGGGGATTCACCTCAGGAAAAGGAAGGGTGCGGGAAAAGCTCTGGATTGAGGGGTCCTGAGCACCTGGAGGGATCCAAGTGATGGGGGGGCAGTGGATTTTGGGGACTGGGGGGGCAGTGGATTTTGGGGGATTCACCTCAGGAGAGGGAATAGTGTGGGAAAAGCTCTGGATTGAGGGGTCCTGAGCACCTGGAGGGATCCAGGTGATGGGGGGGCAGTGGATTTTGGGGACTGGGGGGCAGTGGATTTTGGGGATTGGGGGGAGGCAGTGGATTTTGGGGGATTCACCTCAGGAGAGGGAATAGTGCGGGAAAAGCTCTGGATTGAGGGGGTCCTGAGCACCTGGAGGGATCCAGGTGATGGGGGGGCAGTGGATTTTGGGGATTGGGGGGCAGTGGATTTTGGGGAATTCACCTCAGGAGAGGGAAGGGTGCGGGAAACGCTCTGATTGACGGGGGTCCTGAGCACCTGGAGGGATCCAGGTGATGGGGGGGGCAGTGGATTTTGGGGGATTCACCTCAGGAGAGGGAATAGTGTGGGAAAAGCTCTGGATTGTGGGGGTCCTGAGCACCTGGAGGGATCCAGGTGATGGGAGGGGGTGGATTTTGGGGATTGGGGGGGCAGTGGATTTTGGGGGATTCACCTCAGGAGAGGAATAGTGCGGGAAAAGCTCTGGAATTGAGGGGGTCCTGAGCACCTGGAGGGATCCAGGTGATGGGGGGGCAGTGGATTTTGGGGATTGGGGGGGGGCAGTGGATTTTGGGGGATTCACCTCAGGAGAGGGAAGGGTGCGGGAAACGCTCTGGATTGAGGGGTCCTGAGCACCTGGGTGGATCCAGGTGATGGGGGGCAGTGGATTTTGGGGACTGGGGGGGGCAGTGGATTTTGGGGGATTCACCTCAGGAGAGGGAATAGTGTGGGAAAAGCTCTGGATTGAGGGGTCCTGAGCACCTGGAGGGATCCAGGTGATGGGGGGGCAGTGGATTTTGGGGACTGGGGGGGCAGTGGATTTTTGGGGATTTGGGGGAGGCAGTGGATTTTGGGGGATTCACCTCAGGAGAGGCAAGGGTGCGGGAAACGCTCTGGATTGAGGGGTCCTGAGCACCTGGGTGGATCCAGGTGATGGGGGGGCAGTGGATTTTGGGGATTGGGGGGGCAGTGGATTTTGGGGGATCACCTCAGGAGAGGGAATAGTGCGGGAAAAGCTCTGGATTGAGAGGGTCCTGAGCACCTGGATGGATCCAGGTGATGGGGGGGGGGGCAGTGGATTTTGGGATTCACCTCAGGAAAAGGAAGGGTGCGGGAAAAGCTCTGGATTGAGGGGTCCTGAGCACCTTGAGGGATCCAGGTGATGGGGGGGCAGTGGATTTTGGGGATTGGGGGGGGCAGTGGATTTGGGGGGATTCACCTCAGGAGAGGGAAGGGTGCGATGCTGGAAATGCTCTGGATTGGAGGGGGGGGTCCTGAGCACCTGAGTGGATCCAGGTGATGGGGGGGCAGTGGATTTTGGGGGATTCACCTCAAGAGAGGGAATAGTGTGGGAAAAGCTCTGGATTGAGGGGTCCTGAGCACCTGGAGGGATCCAGGTGATGGGGGGGGGGGGGGCAGTGGATTTTGGGGATTCACATCAGGAAAAGGAAGGGTGCGGGAAAAGCTCTGGATTGAGGGGTCCTGAGCACCTGGAGGGATCCAGGTGATGGGGGGGCAGTGGATTTTGGGGGATTCACCTCAGGAGAGGGAATAGTGCGGAAAAAGCTCTGGATTGAGGGGGTCCTGAGCACCTGGAGGGATCCAGGGTGATGGGGGGGGGGCAGTGGATTTTGGGGGATTCACCTCAGGAAAAGGAAGGGTGCGGAAAAGCTCTGGATTGAGGGGTCCTGAGCACCTTGAGGGATCCAGGTGATGGGGGGGCAGTGGATTTTGGGGATTGGGGGGGCAGTGGATTTGGGGGGATTCACCTCAGGAGAGGGAAGGGTGCGGGAAATGCTCTGGATTGAGGGGTCCTGAGCACCTGAGTGGATCCAGGTGATGGGGGGGGCAGTGGATTTTGGGGGATTCACCTCAAGAGAGGGAATAGTGTGGGAAAAGCTCTGGATTGAGGGGTCCCTGAGCACCTGGAGGGATCCAGGTGATGGGGGGGCAGTGGATTTTGGGGGATTCACCTCAGGAGAGGGAATAGTGCGGGAAAAGCTCTGGATTGAGGGGGTCCTGAGCACCTGGAGGGATCCAGGTGATGGGGGGGCAGTGGATTTTGGGGATTGGGGGGGGGCAGTGGATTTTGGGGGATTCACCTCAGGAGAGGCAAGGGTGCATGAAACGCTCTGGATTGAGGGGTCCTGAGCACCTGGGTGGATCCAGGTGATGGGGGGGCAGTGGATTTTGGGGATTGGGGGGGCAGTGGATTTTGGGGGATTCACCTCAGGAGAGGGAATAGTGTGGGAAAAGCTCTGGATTGAGGGGTCCTGAGCACCTGGAGGGATCCAGGTGATGGGGGGGGGCAGTGGATTTTGGGGATTCACCTCAGGAGAGGGAATAGTGCGGGAAAAAGCTCTGGATTGAGGGGTCCTGAGCACCTGGAGGGATCCAGGTGATGGGGGGGGCAGTGGATTTTGGGGATTGGGGGGGGGCAGTGGATTTTGGGGGATTCACCTCAGGAGAGGGAATGGTGCGGGAAACGCTCTGTATTGAGGGGTCCTGAGCACCTGGAGGGATCCAGGTGATGGGGGGCAGTGGATTTTGGGGACTGGGGGGGGCAGTGGATTTTGGGGGATTCACCTCAGGAGAGGGAATAGTGTGGAAAAGCTCTGGATTGTGGGGGTCCTGAGCACCTGGATGGATCCAGGTGATTGGGGGGGGCAGTGGATTTTGGGGATTCACCCCAAGAGTGGGAACAGTGCGGAAAAAGCTCTGGATTGGCCGAATTCTCTCTTCGCCTGTGGCTGCTGGGATGCAAAATCCATCATCTCCATCCAGGTGGACCCTGGAAGCCACCTCTGGGAGGGAAGAAAAGGGGGGGGGGGTGGGGTTGTGAGGAGCGCAGGGGTCCGGATGCTCCGCGTTGCGTGGAGAAATCTAAAAAAAAGATTTGGAAAACGGGAATTTGTTATAATTCGGATTAACTCCTTCCCTGACCGGAATCGAACCCGGGCCGCGGCGGTGAGAGCGCCGAATCCTGACCACTAGACCACCAGGGAGCCGCGCACACCTGGCCCCTCCCCCCCGCCCCGGGGTGCCACCAGGTGAGGGGACCCCAAGGATCTTGGGTCCCCCCCTTGATGCACCAGAGGGGTTCTTCGCGTCTTCTCCTTCCTTCCCTCATCAGCCAAGAGGTGAAACCCTCCCAAACCCAGAGGTCCTTCGGCTTTACCTTGCGGTGGCGCCGCCTTCTCCGACACCTGGGAGTCCAGAAGTGACCCCACGGGGGGGTCTGGAAGGCACCAAATGCCTTTCTCCTCCTGTCCCAAACCCCAAACTCGTGGGGTTTTGGTTTCTTCCCAAGGGGACTGGAAGGTTTTCCCACTTTCATCCCACGCGTTGCACCGGGTGGAAAAACACCCCAGGAGCCCCCCAGGTTCCTCCGTTCTGTGGGAGCCTTCGGGCAGCTCCGAGGAATCCAGAGCAAGGATGCTGACGTTGCCTCAAGGGGATCCAGGTGATCCTTGGGATTCAGGAGGATTTAGGATCATTTACTGGGTTTTAGGCGCCTTCCTCGCGTTGGTGTTGGAAGGTGACCTCGGTGCCACCACAATCCAGGCCTCTTTCTCAGACAAAACTCCTGGTTTTACAGGGAATTCCCTGTTTTTGGAAGAGATTCCTTCAACTCCATCCTATGGATGTTCTACCAGCAAGAAGAATTGAAACGATTCCTCGTGCTGGTGTTGGAAGAGGACCTCGGTTCCACCACCCCATCATCTCTCAGGCCCTCTTTCTCCAACTACTGCACCCAAAACTCCCAATTTTACAGGGAATTCCCTGTTTTTTTTGAAGAGATTCCCTTCCATTCCATCGCTTCTGTTCTACCTAATGATGTTACATCGGCCCAGATCAGCAAAGAGTGGAAACGAGAGTGGAGGAAGGTGAGGAAGATGAGGAGGATGAGGAGCTCAGCAGAACAAGCCCCATAATTCCTCCCACACGGGCTCTTTCTGTCCAAATCTTTGGAAGACCTTTAACGAAAGCAATGGAGGTCACTGAGAAGCAACACAGAGGGGAAAGAGTTAATTGGATGTCGAGGCCGTGGCTTTGGTCGCTGCTCCAGGTCATGTCCCAAGAACAAATAATTCCACCCAGGAGCAGGAACTGTGACTGAAAAAGGCTCCTCCACCACCCAGTGTCATTCCTGGGAGCAGTGAAGGGGGAAGGGACCAAACTCAACGCTTGGAAGAGGTTGGGTTGGAAGGGACTTCAAAGCCCATCTAGATCCATGGGTGGGGACACCTCCCCCTGGATCAGGGGGCTCCAAGCCCCATCCAGCCTGGCCTTGGACACCTCCAGGGACTGGCAGCCACAGCTTCTCTGGGAAACCTGTGCAAAAATCCTTCTAATGAAGCATTTCCCCCAAGATCTCCCCTCAATCTCCCCCAAGATCTCCCCTCAATGACCCCCAAGATCTCCCCTGAATCTCCCCCAAGATCTCCCCCCAATCTCCCCTCTTCCAGCTCAACCCCTTCCCCCTCGCCCCATCCCTGCACCCCCTGACCAAGAGCCCCTCCCCAGCTCTCCTGGAGCCCCTTCAAGGCTGCTCCAAGGTCTCCCCGGAGCCTTCTCCTCTCCAGGCTGGACAACCCCAACCCTCCCCTCCTGTCCTTGTGCTCCAGCCCTTGGATCATCTCCGGGGTCTCCTCCAGCCTCGTCTCCACCAGCTCAGGTCCTCCCGGTGCCGTTCCCAGCAGCCACCGCTGAGGTTTCCCTCCCCTGAAGCTCCACCAGAGGCCACCACCTCCTGCTGGGGCTTTTCCCGTCCTGGGAGGAGAAGAGAGAAGGAGAAAAGTGAGCGGAGCGCGAGATTTGTCCTCAAAACCAGGGCAAAGCTGAGCTCCTTGGTCAGGGCTGGAGCTCTTGGGCCTCTGCTCCCACCTCGTGCCCCGCTCTGTGCCCGGGCAAGGTCTGGACCCGGGGGATCAGCACCCCAAGAGCTGATCTGGATCCGTGCAGGGGTGGAGCTGTGGGATCAGCACCCCAAGAGTTGATCTGGATCCGTGCAGGGGTAGAGCTGTGGGATCAGCACCCCAAGATCCGATCTGGATCCGTGCAGGGGTGGAGCTGCCCATGCGTGGAGGGACCCTGACCCAAGGGGGGTTCCATGTCCTCATATTTAGTGGAATCGATCCCTAGGGAAGGGTCTTGGGGTGCTTATGAAGACTTTGGGGTGATGATGAAGGTCTTGGGGTGCTGATGAAGACCTTGGGGTAGTGATGAAAGTCTTGGGGTGGTGATGAAGATCTTGAGGTAGTGACGAAGGTCTTTGGGTGGTGATGAAGATCCTGGGGTGATGCTGAAGGTCTCGGGCTGACGCCACCCCTTTGGTGTCCACCCCCGGTGGCCTCCCCGGCCCCTGCCGGCACCGCGCGGGCTCCATAGCTCAGGGGTTAGAGCACTGGTCTTGTAAACCAGGGGTCGCGAGTTCAAATCTCGCTGGGGCCTCGCAACCATTTTTGCCTTTTTTCTCCCCAAAACCACCACCGTTTTCCTCCCGCCCAGACCCGGGGGGAGGAGAAACCGCGGGTGGCAACGGAATTCCCGGAGGATTCTGTCCCAGCAGCCAAAACGACTCCGGAAGCGCTGCCGGTACCGCGGCTCGTTGGTCTAGGGGTATGATTCTCGCTTTGGGTGCGAGAGGTCCCGGGTTCAAATCCCGGACGAGCCCGCCGAGGGGACTTTTTCCTTTCCCTTTCTTCTTTTCCCTTCTTTTATTTTTATTTGGTTTATTTTTCACTTCCTTTACGTTTTTTTTAATTTTTATTTTCTTTTTAAATTTCCCTTCTTTTATTTTCTATTTTTAAAATTTCCTTTCTATTTCCTTTATGTTCTTTTATTCTTAATTTCTTTTACTTGTTATTAATTTTTTTTGTTTCCCTTCTTTTTCTTTTAATTTCTTTTATTTCTTACTTTCTTTTAATTTTTATTATTTTATTATTTTTAAAGTTTCCCTTCTTTTTATTTTTTTTCTTTCTTATTTTCTTTTAATTTTTATTTTATTTTCTTTTTTTTATATTCTTTTATTTTGCATTTTGTTAGGTTTCTATTTTTTATTTTCTTTAATTTTAAATTTTCCCTTCTTCTATTTTCTTTTATTTTTTATATCCTTTTATTTTTGTGTTTTCTTTTATTTTGTATATTCTTTTCTTTCTAAAAGTTTTCCTTCTTTTTCTTTTATTTTCTTCTATTTTTCTTTTATTTTACGTTTTTCCTTTTTATATATATTTTTTCTTTTAATTTTCATTTTCTTTTATTTTTAAAATTTTCCCTTCTTTTCTTTTCTTTTCTTTTCTTTTCTTTTCTTTTCTTTTTCTTTTCTTTTCTTTTCTTTTCTTTTCTTTTCTTTTCTTTTCTTTTCTTTCTTTTCTTTTCTTTTCTTTTCTTTTCTTTTCTTTTCTTTTCTTTTCTTTTCTTTTCTTTCCTTTCCTTTCCTTTCCTTTTTCCTTTCCTTTTTTTATTTTCAATGCTTATATTTATTTTCTCATTTCCTTTTCATTTCGGGGGGAGGCGGGGAGGGATTCAGAGTGGGAATTTTTGTTTGTTTTGAGATTTCTTTCTTTTGGGGGGGGACACGAATCATCTTGATTTTCTCTGTTGTTCTTTGATGGAATTTGGGTTCTTATTTGCTTATATTTGCTATTTCTTTTTAGGGTTTTTTTTTTTAGGGGAGTGAATTATCTTGATTTTCTCTTGGGTTTTTTTTTTTTTGGTGGGATCTGGGTTTTGTTTCATTTGGTGTTTCCTGAAGTTTTTTTGTGGGGGATGAATTATTTTGATCTTCTCTTATTTTTTTGATGGGATTTATTTTTTTGGTGGCATTTATTTTTTATTTCGTTTGCTGTTTCTCGGGGGTTTTTTTGGGGGGTGAATTATCTTGATTTTCCCTTTTTTTTTAATTTTTTTTCTTTTGTTTGGCCTTTCTTGTTTTATTTTAACAGACTGCGAGGTATTTTGACTTCCCGTTATTTTTCGGGCCGCTTTGGGTCATTTTCTGCTACATTTGGTGCTTTCCCCCCCCCTCCCACCCCCGCTCGAGCTTGGGAATTGCACCGAAATAATCAAACCATCCCCGCAAATAACGCAACAATCCCTCTGCGGAGCCTTTTTCTGCTCACGGAACCCCCTTTGCCCCGCACAGGGGGGACCTTCCCAGCTCGCCCAAACCCCGCAGCTCCTTTCGGGCTCTGATTTTTTTCATCCTGAGCAGCAAAATTTACTTTTTTTGAAGCCTATTTTTGCTTTTTTTCCCCCCCCCCCTCTCGGAGCAGGTTTTTTCTGCCTTTCTTTTAGGGACACGAGGGCTCCGCCCCCAAGAGCAGAGGAGCTCGCGTGGGAGCGCTTTTCTCCCCCGAAAACACCCAAATTGGGGGGGAAAGGGTTAAAAAAAGGGGGCTCAAACCCCCTCTTTAAGCCTTGGTTTGGTTTTGGGGGGGCGGGAGGGCGGTAGCGGGGGGGTCCTCGCCGTGGGGGTTTCTGTAGTGTAGTGGTTATCACGTTCGCCTAACACGCGAAAGGTCCCCGGTTCGAGACCGGGCAGAAACACTCCCCGGGGGTTCCGTTTTCTTCTTTTCCCGACAGGTGGAGGAAAAAAAAACACCTTCGATCTGTGCAAAAGAAATTTAAAAAGCCCAAATCCTCTTCTTTTTAAACCAAAACGATGGTTTTTTTTTTTGTTTACTCTCCCCCCCCCCCCCCCCCCAAAGGTAATAGAGGTGGTGGAAGGGGGTGGATGAGAGAGGAGGAGGAGGAGAGAGGGGAAGGAAGAGGAGGAAGAGGAGGAGGAGGAGGAGGAGGAGGAGGAGGAGGAGGAGGAGGAGGAGAAGAAGGAGGAGGAAGTGGAGGAGGAGGAGGTGGAGGTGGAGGAAGAGAGGGAGGAGGAGGAGAGGGAGGAAGAGGAGGAGGAGGAGAGGGAGGAAGAGGAGGAGGAGGAGAGGGAGGAAGAGGAGGAGGAGGAGGAGGAGAGAGGGGAAGGAAGAGGAGGAGGAGGAGGAGGAGGAGGAGGAGGAGGAGGAGGAGAAGAAGGAGGAGGAGAGGGAGGAAGAGGAGGAGGAGGAGGAGGAGGAGGAGGGGAGGGAGGAGGAGGAGGAGAAGGAGGAGGAAGAGAGGGAAAGGCAGGATGAGAGGGAGAGGGAGAAGAAGGAGGAGGAGGAGGAGAAAGAGAGGGAGAGGGTGGAGGAGAGGGAGAGGAGAAAGAGAGGGAGGGGGAGGCATAGGAGGAGGAGGGGGAGAGACGGAGGAGGAGGAAGAGGAGGAGGCAGAGGAAGAGGATGAAGAATGGGGGGGGAAAGGGGGAAGAATGGGGTGAGAAGATGAAAATGGGTTAAAAAGAGAGTTCCTGGCCGAGGAGGAGGAAGAGAGAGAGAGGAGGAGGAGGAGGCAGAGGAGGAGGGGGAGGAATAGCAAGAGGAAGATGAGGAGGAGGCAGAGGAGGAAGAATGAGGGGGGGAGAGGGGGAAGAAAGGGGTGAGAAGATGAAGTAAAAGGAGTTTCTGGCAGCGGTGGGATTCGAACCCACCCGAAGAGACTGAGCCTTAATCCAGCGCCTTAGACCGCTCGGCCACGCTACCCCTGCTTCTGGCCCTCCCGGTGCCTCCTTCTGCCGGCTGAGCCTCCCTCGGCCTCCCCAGCTCCTTCCCCCCCAGTTGTGTCCCATCTCATCCCTGTTCTTATCCCAATCTCCATCCCGTTCCCATTCTCTCCTGACTCCCATTCCTGCCTTTATCCCCATCCCATCAACACTCTTTAACCAAGCTCTGTCTCATTTCCATCCTATCCTCAGCCTCAGCCTCAGCCTCAGCCTCATCCCATCCCCATCCCCATCCCCATCCCCATCCCCTCCACCCATCCATCCCATCCCATCCCCTCCCACCCATCCCATCCCATCCCATCCCATCCCATCCCATCCATCTCCCATCCATCCCATCCCCTCCCACCCATCCCATCCATCCCATCCCATCCCATCCCATCCCATCCCCATCCAATCCCATCCTATCCCATCCCCATCCAATCCATCCCATCCCATCCCCATCCAATCCCATCCCACCCCATCCTATCTCCATCCCATCACATCACATCCTTTCCCCATCCCGTCCCCATCCCATACCCCATCCCACTCATCCCACCCTATCCCATCCCGTCCCTTCCCATTCCATCCCTTCCCATCCCATCCCACCCCACATCCCCATCCCACCTCAGCTCATCCCACCTCATCCCACCCCATCCTATCTCTTCCCATCCCATCCCATCCCTTCCCATCCCACCCCACATCCCATCCCATCCCCATCCCAACCCATCCCACCTCAGCTCATCCCACCTCATCCCACCCCATCCCACCCCATCCCATCCCATCTCCATCCCCCCACTCCACACCATCCTCCTCTCCAACCCCATCCACACCCAACCTCACCCCATCCCAATCTCCACCCCATCCCCACCCCATCCCATCCCACCCCATCCCACCCATCCCATCCCACCCCATCCACCCCATCCCACCCAACCCATCCCATTTCCATCCCATCCCACCCCACATCCCCATCCCATCCCTCCCATCTCATCCCATCCCACCTCATCCCACCCATCCCACCCCATCCCATCCCATCCCATCCCATCCCATCCCATCCCATCCCATCCCATCCCATCCCATCCCATCCATCCCATCCCACCCCACCCCACCTCAAGCCGAGCTTTGCCTGGGGCTCCTTTCCCCCTCTCCCTTCTTTATTTTTGGGGGGATTTCGAAGCGGATTTGAGGACAGAAATCACAAATCTGGACATTTGCGCCGCTCTTGGGGTTATTTTCAGCCCCCCCTGCGCGGTCCCTGTGGCGCAACCGGTCAGCGCGTTCGGCTGTTAACCGAGAGCTTGGTGGTTGGAGCCCACCCAGGGACGGCCCCGGAGCCTTCTCCTCCTCCCACGATGTCCCTCAAAAGCCCCCGGTGATGCCCTCAGAGGGAGGAGATGCAGCCCCCGTCCCCTCTCGCTCCTCCAGGGGGGTTTTGGATCCTTTTGGAAGGGGCTTTTGGAGGAGGATCCTGGTGGGATTGAGGGGTGAGGGGTGGGTTCAGGGCTTTGGTAGCTGCTGGTTGCGTCTTGGTGATGGAATCATGGATGGGATGGGGTGGAAGGGACCTCAAAGGACATCCAGTTCCATGGACACCTCCCCGTGGATCAGGGGGCTCCAAGACCCACCCAACCCACCCTTGGACATCTCCAGGGATGGGGATGGGACACGGTGGTGGGGGGTGGAACGGTGATGAGGATGATGATGGCACCAGAGATGGTGCTGATGGGGATTATGGGATGGTTGGGTTGGAAGGGACCTCAAGCCCATCCAGTTCCAAACCCCCCTGGCCACCTCCCCCTGGATCAGGGGGCTCCAAGCCCCATCCAACCCCACCTTGGCCACCTCCAGGGATGGAGATGGGGCTTCTGGTTGGCAGAGAGTTGGAATTATGGAACCATGGGATGGGTTGGGTTGAAGAGACCTCAAAGCCCATCCAGTTCCAACTCCAGGGACACCTCCCCCTGGATCAGGGGGCTCTAAGCCCCACCCAACCCAAACCTTGGCCACCTCCAGGGATGGGTCTGGGGGGCTTCTGGTTGACAGTGAGTTGGAATCATGGAATCATGGGATGGGTTGGGTTGGAAGGGACCTCAAAGCCCATCCAGTTCCAGGGACACCTCCCACTGGATCAGGTTCCTCCATGCCCCACCTAACCTGGCCTTGGACACCTCCAGGGATTGGGCAACCAAAGCTTCTCTGGGCAAAATCCTTCTAATGAAACATTTCCCCCCAAGATCTCCTCTCAATGACCCCCAAGATCTCCCCTGAATCTCCCCAAGATCTCCCCCCAATCTCCCCTCTTCCAGCTCAACCCCTTCCCCCTCACCCCATCCCTGCACCCCCTGACCAAGAGCCCCTCCCCAGCTCTCCTGGAGCCCCTTCAAGGCTGCTCCAAGGTCTCCCCAGAGCCTTCTCCTCTCCAGGTTGGACAACCCCAACCCTCCCAGCCGGTTTTCTCCTTTCACAACCCCTTCCAACCCTCGTGCTCTGCCCCTCCCACCCCTCTTGGCGCCCAACGGTCTCGTCGGGCTTTGTCCTCGGCTTAAGAAGAAGCTCCTCGTGGACCTTTTTTTTTGGATCCTGGCTTTTCCAGCTCTGAGGCAACTCCTTCCCACGCCAGGTTCTTGCTCCACACCCCACGTGGTCGTCGGCCTCTTCATTCGTTGGCATCGACCTCTTCATCGCCGCCCTCCAAGCAACCCTTCCGTGGGCGAGAAGAGCTCCTGGCGAGGACCACCCACGGGCTCCTCCCTTTCCAAACCTCCCCCCCCCCCCCCCCACGAGGGTGGCTGAACCTCCCTCGAGGAGCTCTGATGTCACCTGGCCAAGCCCTCACCTCCTGACCGGGATCCTTCTCCTCTAGGTAATTACCACCTGGCTTTAATTGCTTTGAAGGCAATGGGAATTGCTGTCTCAGCGATTTCTGGTGGGAACCACCCTCCCCCGCAGGGCCCCCCACGAAGTCCAGGATCTCCTGGACCTCCAGATCTCCACAGAACCTCCCCCCCAATGAGTCCAGGGTCCCCCTGGACCTCCAGACCCCCCATAGGACACCCCACAAAGTCCAGGATCTCCTGGACCTCCAGATCTCCCCAGGAGACCCCATGAGTCCAGGGCCCCCCAGGACAATTCCACATGAGTCCAAGGACCCCTGGACTTCCAGATCTCCCCAGAAACCCCCCATGAGTCCAGGGTCCCCCAGACCCCCCCAGGACCCCCCCCCCCCCCCCACGAAGTCCAGGCCCCCCCTGGACCTTCAGACCTCCCCAGGAACCCTCTCATGAGTCCAGGGTCCTCCAGACCCCCCATAAGACCCCCCACCAAGTCCAGGATCTCCTGGACCTCCAGACCTCCCCAGGAACCCCCTCATGAGTCCAGGGTCCCCCAGACCCCCCACAGGACTCCTCCACGAAGTCCAGGCCCCCCTTGGACCTCCAGACCTCCCCAGGAACCCCCACCCTGAGTCCAGGGTCCCCCAGACTCCCCACAGGACCCCCCATGAGTCCAGGATCTCCTGACCTCCAGATCTCCCCAGGATCCCACCCCGAGTCCAGGATCCCCCAGAACCCCCAAAGGACCCCCATGAGTCCAGGATCCCCTGGACCCCCAGAACCACTCCACTAGTCCAGGGTCCCCCAGAAGACCCCCCACAAGTCCAGGATCTCCTGGACCTCCAGATCTTCATTGGGGTCAGAGATTCAGAGATCTTCTCGTGGAGGAGCCTCTGTTCCTGGTCCCAGCACCCCAAAAAATGCTCAGAAATCTTCCTTGGGGACAAAGGTTCAGAGGTCTTCTGGAGGAGCCTCTGTTCCTGGTCCCACCACCCCCAAAGCCTCAGGAGCCTCTGTTCCTGGTCCACCACCCCAAAAAGGCTCAGAGATCTTCTGGAGGAGCCTCTGATCCCGGTCCCACCACCCCCAAAGGCTCAGAGATCTTTTCGAGGAGCCTCTGTTCCTGGTCCCACCACCCCCAAAGCCTCAGGAGCCTCTGTTCCTGATCCCACCACCCCAAAAAGGCTCAGAGATCTTCTGGAGGAGCCTCTGATCCCGGTCCCACCACCCCCAGAGGCTCAGAGATCTTTTCGAGGAGCCTCTGTTCCTGGTCCCACCACCCCCAAAGGCTCAGAGATCTTCTGGAGGAGCCTCTGATCCCGGTCCCCACCACCCCAAAAAGGCTCAGAGATCTTCTGGAGGAGCCTCTGTTCCTGGTCCCACCACCCCCAAAGCCTCAGGAGCCTCTGTTCCTGGTCCCACCACCCCCAAAGGCTCAGAGATCTTCTGGAGGAGCCTCTGATCCCGGTCCCACCACCCCAAAAAGGCTCAGAGATCTTCTGGAGGAGCCTCTGTTCCTGGTCCCACCGCCCCCAAAGCCTCAGGAGCCTCTGTTCCTGGTCCCACCACCCCAAAAAGGCTCAGAGGTCTTCTGGAGGAGCCTCTGATCCTGGTCCCACCACCTCCAAAGCCTCAGGAGCCTCTGTTCCTGGTCCCACCACCCCAAAAAGGCTCAGAGATCTTCTGGAGGAGCCTCTGTTCCTGGTCCCACCACCCCCAAAGCCTCAGGAGCCTCTGTTCCTGGTCCCACCACCCCAAAAAGGCTCAGAGATCTTCTGGAGGAGCCTCTGATCCTGGTCCCACCACCCCCAAAGCCTCAGGAGCCTCTGTTCCTGGTCCCCCACACCCCCAAAGGCTCAGAGATCTTCTGGAGGAGCCTCTGATCCCGGTCCCACCACCCCAAAAAGGCTCAGAGATCTTCTGGAGGAGCCTCTGTTCCTGGTCCCACCGCCCCCAAAGCCTCAGGAGCCTCTGTTCCTGGTCCCACCACCCCAAAAAGGCTCAGAGGTCTTCTCGAGGAGCCTCTGATCCTGGTCCCACCACCTCCAAAGCCTCAGGAGCCTCTGTTCCTGGTCCCACCACCCCAAAAAGGCTCAGAGATCTTCTGGAGGAGCCTCTGTTCCTGGTCCCACCACCCCAAAAAGGCTCAGAGATCTTCTGGAGGAGCCTCTGATCCCGGTCCCACCACCCCCAGAGGCTCAGAGCTCCTCCCTGGGCCCCCCGCCCCGTTCCCTCTCCTCGCCGCTCTCGTGGTGGATGTTGCTGGCGGCCCCTGACGCCCGATTTCAGGGCGGTCTCCATCCACCCGTGAGGTTGGGCCGTGTGTTCTCCTGCGAAGTGGACCCTCCCCTCGCTCCGGAAGAGGGCCTGGGAGTGGTCGCTGAACTGGTAGGGGGTGAAGGCTGCGAAGGCCCCCATGGAGTCCCTGTCCAGCTCCCACTTCTGGATCACGTAGCGGTCGCACAAAGCCCTCAGGTCCTCCTTGTTCACCTGGTGGATCTCCGAAAGGTCTTGGAAGACCACGTCCAGGCACTCGGAGTCCGTCAAGGGCCGGAAGAAGCTGGCGTCGTCGTTGATGGTGTAGGAAGCCAAGATGACCCCAACCTGGCTGGAGAAGTTGTGGTTGGGGTAGTAGATGAAGCGGGAAGGGCGGTCGGTGATGGATTGACCTCCTCGGATGCCGTCCTTCTCCCAGAACCTCTCGGTGCAGGCCAGGACGATCTTGGAGGCCCCGGTGTAGTGGACGGAACGAAGGGCGTGGGCTTTGGCTGGAGAGAGGGGTGGAAGGAATTGGATGTGTCTGGTGGCTTTGGCAGTGGCAGTGACCAGGACGTAGGTCCGCGGTGGCCACGGTTGGGGCCAAGGTGGCCGGGGCGCGGTAGAAGACGTGGACTTTGTCTCCTTTGGTCAGGATCTTCTCCACGGTGCAGTTGAGGTGGACGACGCCGGGCAGGACCTCGTGGAAAGCCTTGGGCAGGAGGTCGAAGCCCCCGGTGATCTCGTCAAAACTGGAAGGAAGAGGAGGCAGGAGGTTGAGGGGAGGCCATCGGGGGTCGAGGGAGACCAAACCAACCCCAACTTCTCCTGGAGGTTCTTGGTGGCCCTCAGGGGGGGCCGTTTGGACGCCAAAACCTCCTCCCTGAGGTTTTTTAGAATCGTAGAATCATCTGGGTTGGAAGAGACCTCCGAGATCATCAAGTCCAACCTCTTCTCGTGGGTGGGATGGTCTTGAGGGCCCACGACGCGACGGGGTTGGGTGGAGGAGACACCGTTCTCACCTCTCGGCCGAGAAGGTGTCAAAATCCCAGAGGGAGGAGAGGAAGGAGATGTAAAACCCGGAGTCCTCGTTCAGGAGGTCCCCGATCATGTCGACCGCTCCGTGGCTGAGGTTTCCCACCTTAATCAGGTACTCCTGGGAAAGCCAAGGAGAAGACACAGCCCAGGGTTGTCACCTCCTCAGAGCAGCCAACCCCACCCGAGCCCGAAGTCAAGCCTTGAGCTTCCTCCTGCTCCTCATCTGCCCAAAGCCTGGACCAGGAGGGGTGACTTCTGGTGTAGCTCATGGTAGGAGAGCAAGGTCTCCTCTGGTTTAGCTCCAGAGAAGCTCTGGAGATGAATAAATAAGAGGTTTGTGGGTTCCTCAACCCATCATTGACCCTTCCTCAACCCATCCTTGAGTCTTCCTCATCCATCCTTGAGTCTTCCTCAACCCGTCATTGACCCTTCCTCAACTCATCCTTGACCATTCCTCAACCATCCTTGACCCTTCCTCAACCCATCCTTGACCCTTCCTCAACCCATCCTTGACCCTTCTCAACCCATCCTTGACCCTTTCTCAACCCATCCTTGAGTCTTCCTCAACCCGTCATTGAGTCTTCCTCAACCCATCCTTGACCCTTCCTCAACTCATCCCTGACCCTTTCTCAATCCATCCTTGACCCTTTCTCAACCCATCCTTGACCCTTTCTCAACCCATCCTTGACCCTTCCTCAACCCATCCTTGACCCTTCCTCAACCCATCACTGACCCTTCCTCAACCCATCCTTGACCCTTCCTCAACCCATCACTGATCCTTCCTCAACCCATCACTGACTCTTCCTCAACCCATCGTGCAGTTGAGGATCCACCACAGCTCAGAGGGAAGAGATCACATGGAAACACCCTTGGGCTGCCCATTTAAACCCTTCCCAACACCTGATGCTTCGTCACCTCCGATGAAGAGACCCATGGAGGAGGACCATGGGGAACCCTGGTGACTTTCTGGAGCCACCACTGCTCCTCTCCTGCTCCCAGATGACAAAACTCCTCCAACAACTCCTTAGAGCAGTGCTTGCTCCCTCCTAGGACGTGCCTGGAGGGACCCAGCTCCTTCTAACCTTGGTTAACCATCAGTAGAGGACCTCAGGTGACCCCCAAGGCCCAGCCCTTTACCTTGGTGGAGAAGGAGTCGTATTTAGCGAGATATTCCTTGCAGTCCGTGGTCTGAAAGGTCTTGAAGGCCTGGAGAGGGGACATTGACCTGGTCAGAAGAAGAAAGTGCTGCCCCAGGTTCACCTGGGGTTCTCAGACCCTTGGAGCTGGTGGCTCCTTCTGCTTCGGCCTCAAGGTCTGGGAATTAAAGCCTTTGGGGTGGTGTCTTCTGCTTCATCCAAGCCTTGGGGAGTCTCTTCCAGAGGAAGGAGGTCTTGGGTACAAGGAGGGGGTCGCACTCAGGTGCCTCTGGTTTCTGCTCAGCCTTCTGCAAGGACCCAGCTCCTCCCAAACCCATCACTGGGTCTTCCTCAACCCAACGTGGAGGAGGAGGAGGAGGAGGAGGAGGAGAGAGAAGGAGAAGGAGAAGAGAAGGAGAGGAGAAGGAGAAGGAGAGAAGGAGAAGGAGAAGGAGAAGGAGAAGAAGGAGAGAGGAGAAGGAGAAGAGGAGAGAGGAGGAGGAGGAGAAGGAGAGAGGAGGAGGAGGAGGAGAAGGAGGAGAGGAAGGAGGAAGGAGGAGGAGAAGGAGAAGGAGGAGGAGAAGGAGAAGGAGGAGGAGGAGAGGAGGAGGAGGAGAGAGGAGAGGAGGAGGAGGAGGAGGAAGAAGAGGAGGAGGAGGAGGAGGAGGAGAAGGAGGAGGAGGAGGAGAAGGAGGAGGAGGAGGGAGAAGGAGGAGGAGGAGGAGAGGAGGAGGAGAGAAGGAGGAGGAGGGAGGAGGAGAGAGGAGAAGGAGGAGGAGGAGGGAAGGAGGAGGAGGAGAAGGAGAAGGAGAAGGAGAGGAGAAGGAGAAGGAGAAGGAGAAGGAGAAGGAGAAGGAGAAGGAGAAGGAGAAGGAGAAGGAGAAGGAGAAGGAAGAAGGAGAAGGAGAAGGAGAAGGAGGAGGAGAGAGAAGGAGAAGGAGAAGGAGAAGGAGAAGGAGAGGAGAGAGAAGGAGAAGGAGAAGGAGAAGGAGAAGGAGAGGAGAGAGGAGAAGGAGAAGGAGAAGGAGAGGAGAGAGAAGGAGAAGGAGAAGGAGAAGGAGAAGGAGAAGGAGAAGGAGAAGGAGAAGGAGAAGGAGAAGGAGAAGGAGAAGGAGAAGGAGAAGGAGAAGGGAGAAGGAGAAGAAGGAGAAGGAGGAGGAGGAGGGAAGGAGAAGCTTCAGCTGGATGAGCAACACCTCCAGGAGGTCCCACTTCCCCACCCCAACTTCCCCACGGAGACCCAACCTTGTCCAGAGCTTCTCTAAAGAGCTGGTTGGGCCCTTTGCCCTTCTCTGATGGCTTCACCGTGTAGTTGAGGACGTCGGGGTCTCTGGTGACTTCCTTGACCCTGGTCCGAGTCCCGTTGAGGAAGTACCAAGCATTCTCATCGGTCTGGAGGAAGGGGTTCAACTTGAGGCCAACTGCTCGATGAATTCCCGGACCAGCCTGGGGAAAGAGGAGAGGACACGTGGACAACGCTCGCCAACGACCAAACCTCGGCCACCGAGCGGTGAGGAACACGAAAAGGGACCCTTTTGCCCCGTTGACCACCTTGGGGTAACCCTGAATTATCTCGTGGTGGGTTTTGGGGGTTCTCCTCTCTCTCTTTCTTGTTCCTCAGGGTTGTCCTACCAACCTCCCACCTGGTGGAGCAACCACGGGGTTGTGGAGAAACCCTTTGGCTCAGGTTCTCCCCAGCTCCTGGGTTGAGCAAGGAGGCAACCGGGGGCGAGAGGGACCTCTCGATGAAGGAGGAGGTGGGGAGGCCCCTCCGGTGTCACCTCTTGTCCTCAGGGGGGTGGTGGGTGGGTGGTGACTCATCTACAGCCTCTTCCCACAGGGTTTTGGTTGAGGAAGGAACTTTGCTTGGCTCCATCCTCTCGTGGAGGCC
>JAUMJJ010001057.1:0-32195 GCA_033556795.1 Tapera naevia | reverse complement strand
GGTGCACTTTCACACAAATCAGGTTTTCCCCTCCAAACTGATTACATTTCCAAAAATCTTCTATTTCCACTCCACACTGGTTTATTTTCCCCAAAATCATTTTTTTCCCCATTACTGGATTCATTTCCCCAAAATCGTTTTTTTTCCACCAAACTGACTTCATTTTCCCGAAATCGTTTCCCCCCTCCCCCCCCCCCCCCCCCCCCCCCCCCCCCCCAAAAAAAAACTGGCTGCATTTTCACACAAATGAGATTTTCCCCTCCAAAGTGATTTCGTTTTTCCCCAAATCCGGGTTTATTTCCCAATTACTGGGTTCATTTCCCCAAAATAATTTTTTCCCAAAGCACTGTTCATTTTCCCCAAAATCGATTTTTTTCCACCAAAACAGAGACCATTTACCTACAAGTTGGGTTTTCCCCCCAAACTGTGTTCATTTTCCCCCAAATTAGGGTTTTTTTACAAAATTTTACAAAATTACTGGGTTAATTTTCCCCAAAATCACTTCGCCCCCCCCCCCCCCCAAACTGGATGCATTTTTCATACAAATCAGGTTTTTCCCCCCAAACTGGGTTAATTTTCACCATAATCAGCTTCTTTCCTCCCAAACTCGGTTCATTTCCCTACAAGTTGGTTTCCTCCGCCCAAAACTTTGTTCATTTTCCCCAAAATTCGAATTTTTTAACCCAATTACTGGTTCATTTTCCCAAAATATTTTTTTTCCCCAAAACTGGTTCATTTTCCTTAAAAACGGGTTTTTCTGCCAAACTGGGTTCATTTTCCGCATAATCAGCATTTTTCCTCCGAAACTAGGTTCATTTTCCACATAATCCTTATTTTCCCCCAAAACTGGGTTTATTTTCACACAAATCAGGTTTTCCCCTCAAAACAGTATTCATTTTCCCCCAAAATCTTCTATTTCCACTCCACACTTGGTTCATTTTCCCCAAAACCAGATTTTTCCCCCAAAACTGGGTCCATTTTCCCTAAATTCGGGTTTTTTTCCACCAAAACTCGGTTCATTTCCCTAGAAGTTGGTTTCCCCCCCCCCAAACTTTGTTCATTTTCCCCAAAATTCGTTTTTTTTACCCAATTACTGGGTTCGTTTTCTCCAAAATAATTGTTTTCCCCAAAACTGGGTTTATTTTCTGCATAATCAGTTTTTCCCTCTGAAACTGGGTTCATTTTCCACAAAATTCGGGAAATGAACTGAGTTTTGGTGGAAAAAAAACTGACTTTGGGGAAAATGAACCCAGTTAGGGAGGAAAAAATCCGATTTTGGGGCAAATTACCCCAATTATGGGGGGAAAAAAAATAATTTTCGGGAAATGAACCCAGTAATTGGAAAACCCGGACTCTGGGGAAAATGAACACAGCTTGGGAGGAAAGAATCTGATTATGGGGAAAATGAAACCAGTTTTGGGGGAAAAAAAACATTTTTGGTGAAAATGAACCCAGTTTTGAAGGAAAAAAAAGATTTTGGGAAATAAAGCCAGTAACTGGTTCAAAAATCCATATGTTGGGGAAAATGAACACAATTTGGTGGGGAAAACCCGATATGTAGGGAAATAAACCCATTTTTGGTGGAAAAAACATATTTAGAGGAAAATGAACCCAGGTTTTTTTGGGAAAAAAATATTTTGGGGAAAATGAACCCAGTTTGGGAGGAGAGAAGCTGATTATTGGGAAATGAACCCAGTTTGGGGGGGGGGGAATATTTTGTGGAAATAAAGCCAGTAATTGGGTAAAAACCCCGGATTTGGAGAAAAATGAACCCAAGTCTGGTGGGGAAAACCCAATTTGTAGGGAAATAAACCCAGTTTTGTGGAAAAAATATATTTTGGGGAAAATGAACGCAGTAATGGGGAAAAATCCTGATTTTGGGAAAATGAACCAAGTGTGGAGTGGAAATAGAAGATTTTGAGGAAAATGAAATCAGTTTGGAGGGGACAACCTGATTTGTGTGAAAATGTACCCAGTTTTGGGGGTTAATAGGGATTTTCTGGAAAATGAACCTAGTTTTGGAGGAAAAAAAATGCTGATTATGCGGAAAATGAACCCAGTTTTGGGGAAAAATCCATTTTTAAGGAAAATGAACCCAGTTTGGGGGAAAAAAATTATTTTGGGGAAAATGAACCCAGTAATCGGGTAAAAAAACTCGATTTTTTTTGAAATGAACAGAGTTTGGGGGGGGGGGGGAACAAACTTGTAGGGAAATGAACCGGGTTTTGCTCGAAAAAAACCAACTTTGGGGAAAATCAACCCAGTTTGGGAGGGAAAAAAACGATTTTGGGAAAATGAACCCAGTTTGGGGGGAAAAAACCCGATTTTGGGGAAATGAACCCAGTAATGGGGAAAAAACCTGATTTTGGGGAAAATGAACACTGTTTGGAGGGGAAAACTTGATTTGTGTGAAAATGCACCCAGTGTTTTGAAGAAAAAAAGGATTTTGGGGAAAATGAACCCAGTTTGGGAGGATAGAAGCTGATTATGGGGAAAATGAACCCAGTTTGGGGAGGGGAAAATATTTTGTGGAAATAAAGCCAGTAATTGGGTAAAAACCCCGGATTTTGGAGAAAAATGAACCCAGTCTGGTGGGGAAAACCCAATTTGTAGGGAAATAAACCCAGTTTTGTGGAAAAAAATATATTTTGGGGAAAATGAACGCAGTAATGGGGAAAATCCTGATTTTGGGGAAATGAACCAAGTGCGGAGTGGAAATAGAATATTTTGAGGAAAATGAAATCAGTTTGGAGGGGACAACCTGATTTGTGTGAAAATGTACCCAGTTTTGGGGGGGGGGAAGGATTTTGTGGAAAATGAACCTAGTTTGGAGGAAAAATGATTTGGGGTAAATGAACACAGTAATTGGGTAAAAAAACTCTAATTTGGGGAAAATGGAACCAGTTTGGTAGGGAAAACCAAATTTGTAGGGAAGTGAACCCATTTTTGGTGGAAAAAAAACATATTTTTGGGGAAAATGGACCGAGTTTTGGGGGAAAAAATGATTTTGGGGAAAATGAACCCAGTAATGGGGAAAAAAATGATTTTGGGGAAAATGAACCCAGTGTGGAATGGAAATAGAAGATTTTGGGGAAAATGAAATCAGATAGGAGGGGAAAACCTGATTTTTGTGAAAATGAACTGAGTTTTGGGGGGAAATAAGGATTTTATGTAAAATGAACCTATTTTCGGAGGAAATAAGCTGATTATGTGGAAAATGAACCCAGTTTTGCGGAAAAACCTGTTTTCAAGGAAAATGAACCCAGTTTTGGGGAAAAAAATGATTTTGGGGAAAATGAACCCAGTGATCGGGTAAAAAACCCGGATTTTGGGGAAAATGAACACAGTTTGTTGGGGAAAACCTAATATGTAGGGAAATAAACCCAGTTTTGGTGGAAAAAACATATTTTGGGGAAAATGAACCCAGTTTTGGGGTAAAAAAATGATTTTTGGAAAAATTAACCCACTTTGTGAGAAAAACCCCTGATTTTGGAGAAAATGAACCCAGTAATGGGGAAAAATCCTGATTTTGGGGAAAATGAACCAAGTGCGGAGTGGAAATAGAAGGTTTTGAGGAAAATGAAATCAGTTTGGACGGGACAACCTGATTTGTGTGAAAATGTACGCAGTTTTGGGGGTTAATAGGGATTTTGCGGAAAATGAACCTAGTTTCGGAGGAAAAATTCTGATTATACGGAAAATGAACACTGTTTTGGGGGAAAAAATTATTTTGGGGAAAATGAACGCAGTAATTGGGTAAAAAAACCCGAATTTTGGGGAAAATCAGCAGAGTTGGGGGGGGGGGGGGAATACTTGTAGAGAAATGAACCGACTTTTGCTGTAAAAAAACCGACTTTGGGGAAAATCAACCCAGTTTGGGAGGAAAAAATCCGATTTTGGGGAAAATGAACACTGGAGGGGAAAAAACCTGGTTTTGGGGAAAATGAACACTGGAGGGGAAAACTAGATTTGTGTGAAAATGCACCCAGTGTTTTGTGGAAAAAAAGGATTTTGGGGAAAATGAACCCAGTTTAGGAAGAAAGAAGCTGATTATGGGGAAAATTAACCCAGTTTGGAGGGGATAACCCGTTTTTGATTAAAATGAACCCAGTTTTGAGGGAAAAAAAATTTTTTTGGGAAATAAAGCCAGTAATTGGGGCTTCTCCAAAACAACCAGGTTTTGGAGAAAATGAACACAATTTGGTGGGGAAAACCCAATATTTAGGGAAATAAACCCAGTTTTGGTGGAAAAAAAACATATTTTGGGGAAAATGAACACAGTTTTGGGGGAAAAAATGATTTTGGGGAAAATGAACCCAGTAATGGAGAAAAAATCCTGATTTTGGGGAAAATGAACCCAGTGTGGAGTGGAAATTGAAGATTTTGGGGAAAATGAAATCAGATAGGAGGGGAAAACCTGATTTGTGTGAAAATGTACCCAGTTTTTGGGGGAGAAAAAGGATTTTGGGTAAAATGAACCCAGTGTGGAGTGGAAATAGAAGATTTTGGAGAAAATGAACACTGTTTGGAGGGGAACACCTGATTTTGGAGAAAAAGCATCCAGTTTTGGGGGGAAATAAGGATTTTGTGGAAAATTAATATATTTTTGGAGGATAAAAACTATTTATGCAGAAAATGAACCCAGTTTTGGGTAAAAAAAAACGTTTTTAAGGAAAATGAACACAATTTTGGGGAAAAAAATTTATTTTTGGGAAAATGAACCCAGTAATTGGGTAAAAAACCCGAATTTTGGGGAAAATGAACCCCGTTTGGGAGGAAAAAACCCGATTATGGGAAAAATGAACCCAGTTTTGGGGAAAAAATTATTTTGGCGAAAATGAAATCAGTTTTGGGAAAAAAATTATTTTGGGGAAAATGAACCCAGTAATGGGGAAAAAAACCTGATTTTGGGGAAAATGAACCCAGTGTTTCAGAGGAAATAGAAGATTTTGGGAAAAAAAATCAAAAATTCACCAAAAATTACACCAAAAATTTCACCAAAATCATTATTTCCCTCCCAAAACTGGATTCATTTCCCCCAAAATCAGATTTTTTCCTCCCAAACTGGGTTCATTTTCTCCAAAATCCTATTTTTCCCCCAAAACGGGGTGCATATTCACACAAATCAGGTTTTCCCCTGCTAAAACGGTTCATTTTCCACAAAAGCTTCTATTTCCACTCCACACTGGGTTCATTTTCCCCATAATCAGGGTTTATTCCCAATTACTGTGTTCACTTTCTCAAAAATCCTTCCCCCCCCCCCCCTCCCCCCATCCCAAAAATGGGTTCATTTATCTCAAAAACTAACCCCTTGATTTTAAAGAATCCTGGAATTTCCTTCCATGAATAGCTGCCAGAAGAGAAAGCTTTTTACCGGCAGGGTATTCCTCTCTCGAAGGCTTACAAATACAGGCAAAGAGAGGATCTGCTCCTGCTTTCTTGAGCAGCCTTCACAGTGTTTCCCCGGCTTTCACACCACATTCCGGCTGCAAACATTACGTTGGTCCGGAGACAGCGCCTTCTCTTGCCGGCTGGCTCTCTAAAGTGAAACCGCTCAGAAAGCTGTCTGTCTCTGGCCGCGGTTCCACAGACATCTCGGCTGTCTGCTCCTTGCCGCTCTGAGGAGCAGTCATTTCAGATATCTAGCATCACATCACAGCGCATGCACATGAGTCTAAAATCTTTCTCTCTTCGAAACTTGCTATTTATGAAAATTGTTTTAGCATGACTTTTCATCTTCTAACAATGTAATTAAAGGGAAAATTAACAGATGATCTGCTCGTGCTTCAAGGACGAGGGATCCCTGTTTTCCAGTGTAGTCTCATCAGCCTCTGCAAACTCTTTCTACTTGAAACAGCAGGCAGGGAATCCACAGCACATTCTCTGAACGGCACGGTTTTGTGTTTCTCCAAAGGAGAGCAGAAACTAAGCCCTTGATTTTAAAGAATCCTGGAATGTTCTTCCATGAATCGCTGCTAGAAGAGAAAGCATTTTAGCGGCAGGCTATTCCTCTCTCGAAGGCTGACAAATACAGGCAAAGAGTCGAGCTGCTTTTGCTTTCTTGCGCAGCCTTCACAGTGTAGCCCCGGCTTTCACAGTAGGCTTCAGCTGCAAACATTACGTTGTTCGGGAGACAGTGCCTTCTCTTACCGGCTAGCTCTCTAAACTGAAGCCGGTCGGAAAGCTGCCTCTCGCCGCGGTTCTACAGACATCCCGGTGGTCTGCTGCTTGCCTCCCTGACGAACAGTCTTTTCCGATTTCTAGCAGCATATTAAAGCGCGTCCACAGCAGTCTAAAATCTTGCCTCCTACCCACCCCCGAATTTTCTATTTTGGAAATGTTTTAGCATGACATCTAATCTCCTAACAATGTATTTAAAAGACAAATAATCGGATGATCTGTTCGTGTTCAAGGACGAGAGATCCCTTTTTTCCTGTCCATTCCCTTCAGCCTCTGCAAACTGTTTCTGCTGAAACTTGTTACAACAGCCGGCAGCGAATTCACACACATTCTCTGAACTGCACGGTTTTGTTTTTCCTCCAAGGGAGTGCAGAAACTAACCCTTTGAATTTAAAGAATCCTGGAATTTCCTTCCATGAATAGCTGCCAGAAGAGAAAGCTTTTTACCGGCAGGGTATTCCTCCTCTAAGGCTTACAAATACAGGCAAAGTGAGGATCTGCTCCTGCTTTCTTGAGCAGCCTTCACAGTGTTTCCCCGGCTTTCACACCACATTCCGGCTGCAAACATTACGTTGGTCCGGAAACAGCGCCTTCTCTTGCCGGCTGGCTCTCTAAACTGAAACCGCTCAGAAAGCTGTCTCTGGCCGCGGTTTCACAGACATCTCGGCTGTCTGCTCCTTGCCGCTCTGAGGAGCAGTCATTTCAGATATCTAGCATCACATCACAGCGCATGCACATGAGTCTAAAATCTTTCTCTCTTCGAAACTTGCTATTTATGAAAATTGTTTTAGCATGACTTTTCATCTTCTAACAATGTAATTAAAGGGAAAATTAACAGATGATCTGCTCGTGCTTCAAGGACGAGGGATCCCTGTTTTCCAGTGTAGTCTCATCAGCCTCTGCAAACTCTTTCTACTTGAAACAGCAGGCAGGGAATCCACAGCACATTCTCTGAACGGCACGGTTTTGTGTTTCTCCAAAGGAGAGCAGAAACTAAGCCCTTGATTTTAAAGAATCCTGGAATGTTCTTCCATGAATCGCTGCTAGAAGAGAAAGCATTTTAGCGGCAGGCTATTCCTCTCTCGAAGGCTGACAAATACAGGCAAAGAGTCGAGCTGCTTTTGCTTTCTTGCGCAGCCTTCACAGTGTAGCCCCGGCTTTCACAGTAGGCTTCAGCTGCAAACATTACGTTGTTCGGGAGACAGTGCCTTCTCTTACCGGCTAGCTCTCTAAACTGAAGCCGGTCGGAAAGCTGCCTCTCGCCGCGGTTCTACAGACATCCCGGTGGTCTGCTGCTTGCCTCCCTGACGAACAGTCTTTTCCGATTTCTAGCAGCATATTAAAGCGCGTCCACAGCAGTCTAAAATCTTGCCTCCTACCCACCCCCGAATTTTCTATTTTGGAAATGTTTTAGCATGACATCTAATCTCCTAACAATGTATTTAAAAGACAAATAATCGGATGATCTGCTCGTGTTCAAGGACGAGAGATCCCTTTTTTCCTGTCCATTCCCTTCAGCCTCTGCAAACTGTTTCTGCTAAAACTTGTTACAACAGCCGGCAGCGAATTCACACACATTCTCTGAACTGCACGGTTTTGTTTTTCCTCCAAGGGAGTGCAGAAACTAACCCTTTGAATTTAAAGAATCCTGGAATTTCCTTCCATGAATAGCTGCCAGAAGAGAAAGCTTTTTACCGGCAGGGTATTCCTCTCTCGAAGGCTTACAAATACAGGCAAAGAGAGGATCTGCTCCTGCTTTCTTGAGCAGCCTTCACAGTGTTTCCCCGGCTTTCACACCACATTCCGGCTGCAAACATTACGTTGGTCCGGAGACAGCGCCTTCTCTTGCCGGCTGGCTCTCTAAACTGAAACCGCTCAGAAAGCTGTCTCTGGCCGCGGTTCCACAGACATCTCGGCTGTCTGCTCCTTGCCGCTCTGAGGAGCAGTCATTTCAGATATCTAGCATCACATCACAGCGCATGCACATGAGTCTAAAATCTTTCTCTCTTAGAAACTTGCTATTTATGAAAATTGTTTTAGCATGACTTTTCATCTTCTAACAATGTAATTAAAGGGAAAATTAACAGATGATCTGCTCGTGCTTCAAGGACGAGGGATCCCTGTTTTCCAGTGTAGTCTCATCAGCCTCTGCAAACTCTTTCTACTTGAAACAGCAGGCAGGGAATCCACAGCACATTCTCTGAACGGCACGGTTTTGTGTTTCTCCAAAGGAGAGCAGAAACTAAGCCCTTGATTTTAAAGAATCACAGAATGTTCTTCCATGAATCGCTGCTAGAAGAGAAAGCATTTTAGCGGCAGGCTATTCCTCTCTCGAAGGCTGACAAATACAGGCAAAGAGTCGAGCTGCTTTTGCTTTCTTGCGCAGCCTTCACAGTGTAGCCCCGGCTTTCACAGTAGGCTTCAGCTGCAAACATTACGTTGTTCGGGAGACAGTGCCTTCTCTTACCGGCTAGCTCTCTAAACTGAAGCCGGTCGGAAAGCTGCCTCTCGCCGCGGTTCTACAGACATCCCGGTGGTCTGCTGCTTGCCTCCCTGACGAACAGTCTTTTCCGATTTCTAGCAGCATATTAAAGCGCGTCCACAGCAGTCTAAAATCTTGCCTCCTACCCACCCCCGAATTTTCTATTTTGGAAATGTTTTAGCATGACATCTAATCTCCTAACAATGTATTTAAAAGACAAATAATCGGATGATCTGTTCGTGTTCAAGGACGAGAGATCCCTTTTTTCCTGTCCATTCCCTTCAGCCTCTGCAAACTGTTTCTGCTGAAACTTGTTACAACAGCCGGCAGCGAATTCACACACATTCTCTGAACTGCACGGTTTTGTTTTTCCTCCAAGGGAGTGCAGAAACTAACCCTTTGAATTTAAAGAATCCTGGAATTTCCTTCCATGAATAGCTGCCAGAAGAGAAAGCTTTTTACCGGCAGGGTATTCCTCTCTCGAAGGCTTACAAATACAGGCAAAGAGAGGATCTGCTCCTGCTTTCTTGAGCAGCCTTCACAGTGTTTCCCCGGCTTTCACACCACATTCCGGCTGCAAACATTACGTTGGTCCGGAGACAGCGCCTTCTCTTGCCGGCTGGCTCTCTAAACTGAAACCGCTCAGAAAGCTGTCTCTGGCCGCGGTTCCACAGACATCTCGGCTGTCTGCTCCTTGCCGCTCTGAGGAGCAGTCATTTCAGATATCTAGCATCACATCACAGCGCATGCACATGAGTCTAAAATCTTTCTCTCTTCGAAACTTGCTATTTATGAAAATTGTTTTAGCATGACTTTTCATCTTCTAACAATGTAATTAAAGGGAAAATTAACAGATGATCTGCTCGTGCTTCAAGGACGAGGGATCCCTGTT
Organism: Tapera naevia; assembly: GCA_033556795.1. Classification (NCBI taxonomy): domain Eukaryota; kingdom Metazoa; phylum Chordata; class Aves; order Cuculiformes; family Neomorphidae; genus Tapera; species Tapera naevia. The sequence continues at coordinate 22,641 of JAUMJJ010001057.1, read as the reverse complement.
TTCCAGTGTAGTCTCATCAGCCTCTGCAAACTCTTTCTACTTGAAACAGCAGGCAGGGAATCCACAGCACATTCTCTGAACGGCACGGTTTTGTGTTTCTCCAAAGGAGAGCAGAAACTAAGCCCTTGATTTTAAAGAATCCTGGAATGTTCTTCCATGAATCGCTGCTAGAAGAGAAAGCATTTTAGCGGCAGGCTATTCCTCTCTCGAAGGCTGACAAATACAGGCAAAGAGTCGAGCTGCTTTTGCTTTCTTGCGCAGCCTTCACAGTGTAGCCCCGGCTTTCACAGTAGGCTTCAGCTGCAAACATTACGTTGTTCGGGAGACAGTGCCTTCTCTTACCGGCTAGCTCTCTAAACTGAAGCCGGTCGGAAAGCTGCCTCTCGCCGCGGTTCTACAGACATCCCGGTGGTCTGCTGCTTGCCTCCCTGACGAACAGTCTTTTCCGATTTCTAGCAGCATATTAAAGCGCGTCCACAGCAGTCTAAAATCTTGCCTCCTACCCACCCCCGAATTTTCTATTTTGGAAATGTTTTAGCATGACATCTAATCTCCTAACAATGTATTTAAAAGACAAATAATCGGATGATCTGTTCGTGTTCAAGGACGAGAGATCCCTTTTTTCCTGTCCATTCCCTTCAGCCTCTGCAAACTGTTTCTGCTAAAACTTGTTACAACAGCCGGCAGCGAATTCACACACATTCTCTGAACTGCACGGTTTTGTTTTTCCTCCAAGGGAGTGCAGAAACTAACCCTTTGAATTTAAAGAATCCTGGAATTTCCTTCCATGAATAGCTGCCAGAAGAGAAAGCTTTTTACCGGCAGGGTATTCCTCTCTCGAAGGCTTACAAATACAGGCAAAGAGAGGATCTGCTCCTGCTTTCTTGAGCAGCCTTCACAGTGTTTCCCCGGCTTTCACACCACATTCCGGCTGCAAACATTACGTTGGTCCGGAGACAGCGCCTTCTCTTGCCGGCTGGCTCTCTAAACTGAAACCGCTCAGAAAGCTGTCTCTGGCCGCGGTTCCACAGACATCTCGGCTGTCTGCTCCTTGCCGCTCTGAGGAGCAGTCATTTCAGATATCTAGCATCACATCACAGCGCATGCACATGAGTCTAAAATCTTTCTCTCTTAGAAACTTGCTATTTATGAAAATTGTTTTAGCATGACTTTTCATCTTCTAACAATGTAATTAAAGGGAAAATTAACAGATGATCTGCTCGTGCTTCAAGGACGAGGGATCCCTGTTTTCCAGTGTAGTCTCATCAGCCTCTGCAAACTCTTTCTACTTGAAACAGCAGGCAGGGAATCCACAGCACATTCTCTGAACGGCACGGTTTTGTGTTTCTCCAAAGGAGAGCAGAAACTAAGCCCTTGATTTTAAAGAATCCTGGAATGTTCTTCCATGAATCGCTGCTAGAAGAGAAAGCATTTTAGCGGCAGGCTATTCCTCTCTCGAAGGCTGACAAATACAGGCAAAGAGTCGAGCTGCTTTTGCTTTCTTGCGCAGCCTTCACAGTGTAGCCCCGGCTTTCACAGTAGGCTTCAGCTGCAAACATTACGTTGCTCGGGAGACAGTGCCTTCTCTTACCGGCTAGCTCTCTAAACTGAAGCCGGTCGGAAAGCTGCCTCTCGCCGCGGTTCTACAGACATCCCGGCGGTCTGCTGCTTGCCTCCCTGACGAACAGTCTTTTCCGATTTCTAGCAGCATATTAAAGCGCGTCCACAGCAGTCTAAAATCTTGCCTCCTACCCACCCCCGAATTTTCTATTTTGGAAATGTTTTAGCATGACATCTAATCTCCTAACAATGTATTTAAAAGACAAATAATCGGATGATCTGTTCGTGTTCAAGGACGAGAGATCCCTTTTTTCCTGTCCATTCCCTTCAGCCTCTGCAAACTGTTTCTGCTGAAACTTGTTACAACAGCCGGCAGCGAATTCACACACATTCTCTGAACTGCACGGTTTTGTTTTTCCTCCAAGGGAGTGCAGAAACTAACCCTTTGAATTTAAAGAATCCTGGAATTTCCTTCCATGAATAGCTGCCAGAAGAGAAAGCTTTTTACCGGCAGGGTATTCCTCTCTCGAAGGCTTACAAATACAGGCAAAGAGAGGATCTGCTCCTGCTTTCTTGAGCAGCCTTCACAGTGTTTCCCCGGCTTTCACACCACATTCCGGCTGCAAACATTACGTTGGTCCGGAGACAGCGCCTTCTCTTACCGTCTAGCTCTCTAAACTGAAGCCGGTCGGAAAGCTTCCTCTGCCCGCGGTTCTAAAGACATCCCGGCGGTCTTCTTCTTGCCTCCCTGACGAACAGTCATTTCAGATTTTGGGAGGAATTAACCCAGTTTGGGAGAAAAAAAACTGATTATGGGGAAAATGAAGCCAGTTTGTGGGGAAAAAGCCGTTTTTGAATATAATAAACCCAGTTATGGGGAAAATGAACCAGTAATGGGGAAAATACCGATTATGGGGAAAATGAACAGAGTTTGGGGGGGGGAAACCCCTTTTGTAGGGAAAGGAACACAGTAAAGGTGGAAAGAAACAGATTCTGTGGAAAATGAAATTGTAGGGAAACGAACCCAAGTTTTGCTGGAATAAAACATATTTTGTGGAAAATGAGGGGGTTTTTCTCCCCCCGACTGGATTCATTTTCCCCAAAATCGGGTTTTTTTTCCTCCCAAATTGGGTTCATTTTCCCCAAAATCCTTTTTTTCCCACAAAAACTGGGTGCACTTTCACACAAATCAGGTTTTCCCCTCCAAACTGATTACATTTTCCAAAAATCTTCTATTTCCACTCCACACTGGGTTTATTTTCCCCAAAATCATTTTTTTCTCCATTACTGGATTCATTTCCCCAAAATCGGTTTTTTTCCACCAAAACTGACTTCATTTTCCCGAAATCGTTTCCCCCCCTCCCCCCCCCCCCCCCCCCCCCCCAAAAAAAACTGGCTGCATTTTCACACAAATGAGATTTTCCCCTCCAAACTGATTTCATTTTTCCCCAAATCCGGGTTTATTTCCCAATTACTGGGTTCATTTCCCCAAAATAATTTTTTCCCAAAGCACTGTTAATTTTCCCCAAAATCGATTTTTTTCCACCAAAACAGAGACCATTTACCTACAAGTTGGGTTTTCCCCCCAAACTGTGTTCATTTTCCCCCAAATTAGGGTTTTTTACAAAATTTTACAAAATTACTGGGTTAATTTTCCCCAAAATCACTTCGCCCCCCCCCCCCCCCCAAACTGGATGCATTTTCATACAAATCAGGTTTTTCCCCCCCAAACTGGGTTAATTTTCACCATAATCAGCTTCTTTCCTCCCAAACTCGGTTCATTTCCCTACAAGTTGGTTTCCTCCGCCCAAAACTTTGTTCATTTCCCCCAAAATTCGAATTTTTTAACCCAATTACTGGGTTCATTTTCCCAAAATATTTTTTTTCCCCAAAACTGGGTTCATTTTCCTTAAAAACGGGTTTTTCTGCCAAAACTGGGTTCATTTTCCGCATAATCAGCATTTTTCCTCCGAAACTAGGTTCATTTTCCACAAAATCCTTATTTCCCCCCAAAACTGGGTTTATTTTCACACAAATCAGGTTTTCCCCTCAAAATATTATTCATTTTTCCCAAAATCTTCTATTTCCACTCCACACTTGGTTCATTTTCCCCAAAACCAGATTTTTCCCCCAAAACTGGGTCCATTTTCCCTAAATTTGGGTTTTTTTCCACCAAAACTCGGTTCATTTCCCTAGAAGTTGGTTTTCCCCCCCCAAACTTTGTTCATTTTCCCCAAAATTCGTTTTTTTTTACCCAATTACTGGGTTCGTTTTCTCCAAAATAATTGTTTTCCCCAAAACTGGGTTTATTTTCTGCATAATCAGTTTTTCCCTCTGAAACTGGGTTCATTTTCCACAAAATTCGGGAAATGAACTGAGTTTTGTTGGAAAAAAACTGACTTTGGGGAAAATGAACCCAGTTAGGGAGGAAAAAATCCGATTTTGGGGCAAATTACCCCAATTATGGGGGAAAAAAAAATAATTTTCGGGAAATGAACCCAGTAATTGGAAAACCCGGACTCTGGGGAAAATGAACACAGTTTGGGAGGAAAGAAGCTGATTATGGGGAAAATGAAACCAGTTTTGGGGGAAAAAAAAATTTTTGGTGAAAATGAACCCAGTTTTGAAGGAAAAAAAAAGATTTTGGGGAAATAAAGCCAGTAACTGGTTCAAAAATCCATATGTTGGGGAAAATGAACACAATTTGGTGGGGAAAACCCGATATGTAGGGAAATAAACCCATTTTTGGTGGAAAAAAACATATTTTGAGGAAAATGAACCCAGTTTTTGGGGGAAAAAATTATTTTGGGGAAAATGAACCCAGTTTGGGAGGAGAGAAGCTGATTATGGGGGAAATGAACCCAGTTTGGGGGGGGGGAAATATTTTGTGGAAATAAAGCCAGTAATTGGGTAAAAACCCCGGATTTTGGAGAAAAATGAACCCAGTCTGGTGGGGAAAACCCAATTTGTAGGGAAATAAACCCAGTTTTGTGGAAAAAATATATTTTGGGGAAAATGAATGCAGTAATGGGGAAAAATCCTGATTTTGGGGAAAATGAACCAAGTGCGGAGTGGAAATAGAAGATTTTGAGGAAAATGAAATCAGTTTGGAGGGGACAACCTGATTTGTGTGAAAATGTACCAAGTTTTGGGGGTTAATAGGGATTTTCTGGAAAATGAACCTAGTTTTGGAGGAAAAAAATGCTGATTATGCGGAAAATGAACCCAGTTTTGGGGGAAAAATCCATTTTTAAGGAAAATGAACCCAGTTTGGGGGAAAAAAATTATTTTGGGGAAAATGAACTTAGTAATCGGGTAAAAAACCCGATTTTTTTTGAAAATGAACAGAGTTTGGGGGGGGGGGGGGGGAACAAACTTGTAGGGAAATGAACCGAGTTTTGCTCGAAAAAAAACAACTTTGGGGAAAATCAACCCAGTTTGGGAGGGAAAAAAACGATTTTGGGGAAAATGAACCCAGTTTGGGGGGAAAAAAACCCGATTTTGGGGAAATGAACCCAGTAATGGGGAAAAAACCTGATTTTGGGGAAAATGAACACTGTTTGGAGGGGAAAACTTGATTTGTGTGAAAATGCACCCAGTGTTTTGAAGAAAAAAAGGATTTTGGGGAAAATGAACCCAGTTTGGGAGGATAGAAGCTGATTATGGGGAAAATGAACCCAGTTTGGGGAGGGGAAAATATTTTGTGGAAATAAAGCCAGTAATTGGGTAAAAACCCCGGATTTTGGAGAAAAATGAACCCAGTCTGGTGGGGAAAACCCAATTTGTAGGGAAATAAACCCAGTTTTTGGAAAAAAATATATTTTGGGGAAAATGAACGCAGTAATGGGGAAAAATCCTGATTTTGGGGAAAATGAACCAAGTGCGGAGTGGAAATAGAATATTTTGAGGAAAATGAAATCAGTTTGGAGGGGACAACCTGATTTGTGTGAAAATTTACCCAGTTTTGGGGGGGGGGGGAAGGATTTTGTGGAAAATGAACCTAGTTTTGGAGGAAAAAATCTGATTATGCAGAAAATGAACCCCTTTTGGGGGGAAAAATGATTTTGGGGGAAATGAACGCAGTAATTGGGTAAAAAACTCTAATTTGGGGGAAAATGGAACCAGTTTGGTAGGGAAAACCAAATTTGTAGGGAAGTGAACCCATTTTTGTTGGAAAAAAACATATTTTGGGGAAAATGGACCGAGTTTTGGGGGGAAAAAATGATTTTGGGGAAAATGAACCCAGTGTGGAATGGAAATAGAAGATTTTGGGGAAAATGAAATCAGATAGGAGGGGAAAACCTGATTTTTGTGAAAATGAACTGAGTTTTGGGGGGAAATAAGGATTTTATGTAAAATGAACCTATTTTCGGAGGAAAAAAGCTGATTATGTGGAAAATGAACCCAGTTTTGCGGAAAAACCTGTTTTCAAGGAAAATGAACCCAGTTTTGGGGAAAAACATGATTTTGGGGAAAATGAACCCAGTGATCGGGTAAAAAACCCGGATTTTGGGGAAAATGAACACAGTTTGTTGGGGAAAACCTAATATGTAGGGAAATAAACCCAGTTTTGGTGGAAAAAACATATTTTGGGGAAAATGAACCCAGTTTTGGGGTAAAAAAATGATTTTTGGAAAAATTAACCCACTTTGTGAGAAAAAACCCTGATTTTGGAGAAAATGAACCCAGTAATGGGGAAAAATCCTGATTTTGGGGAAAATGAACCAAGTGCGGAGTGGAAATAGAAGGTTTTGAGGAAAATGAAATCAGTTTGGACGGGACAACCTGATTTGTGTGAAAATGTACGCAGTTTTGGGGGTTAATAGGGATTTTGCGGAAAATGAACCTAGTTTCGGAGGAAAAATTCTGATTATACGGAAAATGAACACTGTTTTGGGGAAAAAAATTATTTTGGGGAAAATGAACGCAGTAATTGGGTAAAAAAACCCGAATTTTGGGGAAAATCAGCAGAGTTGGGGGGGGGGGGGGGGAGACTTGTAGAGAAATGAACCGACTTTTGCTGTAAAAAAACCGACTTTGGGGAAAATCAACCCAGTTTGGGAGGAAAAAATCCGATTTTGGGGAAAATGAACACTGGAGGGGAAAAAAACTGGTTTTGGGGAAAATGAACACTGGAGGGGAAAACTAGATTTGTGTGAAAATGCACCCAGTGTTTTGTGGAAAAAAAGGATTTTGGGGAAAATGAACCAGTTTAGGAAGAAAGAAGCTGATTATGGGGAAAATTAACCCAGTTTGGAGGGGATAACCCGTTTTTGATTAAAATGAACCCAGTTTTGAGGGAAAAAAATTTTTTTTGGGAAATAAAGCCAGTAATTGGGGCTTCTCCAAAACAACCAGGTTTTGGAGAAAATGAACACAATTTGGTGGGGAAAACCCAATATTTAGGGAAATAAACCCAGTTTTGGTGGAAAAAAAACATATTTTGGGGAAAATGAACACAGTTTTGGGGGGAAAAAATGATTTTGGGGAAAATGAACCCAGTAATGGAGAAAAAATCCTGATTTTGGGGAAAATGAACCCAGTGTGGAGTGGAAATTGAAGATTTTGGGGAAAATGAAATCAGATAGGAGGGGAAAACCTGATTTGTGTGAAAATGTACCCAGTTTTTGGGGGAGAAAAAGGATTTTGGGTAAAATGAACCCAGTGTGGAGTGGAAATAGAAGATTTTGGAGAAAATGAACTCTGTTTGGAGGGGAACACCTGATTTTGGAGAAAAAGCATCCAGTTTTGGGGGGAAATAAGGATTTTGTGGAAAATTAATATATTTTTGGAGGATAAAAACTATTTATGCAGAAAATGAACCCAGTTTTGGGTAAAAAAAAGTTTTTAAGGAAAATGAACCCAATTTTGGGGAAAAAAATTTATTTTTGGGAAAATGAACCCAGTAATTGGGTAAAAAACCCGAATTTTGGGGAAAATGAACCCCGTTTGGGAGGAAAAAACCCGATTATGGGAAAAATGAACCCAGTTTTGGGGAAAAAATTATTTTGGCGAAAATGAAATCAGTTTTGGGAAAAAAATTATTTTGGGGAAAATGAACCCAGTAATGGGGAAAAAAACCTGATTTTGGGGAAAATGAACCCAGTGTTTCAGAGGAAATAGAAGATTTTGGGAAAAAAAAATCAAAAATTCACCAAAAATTACACCAAAAATTTCACCAAAATCATTATTTCCCTCCCAAAACTGGATTCATTTCCCCAAAATCAGATTTTTTCCTCCCAAACTGGGTTCATTTTCTCCAAAATCCTATTTTTCCCCAAAAACGGGGTGCATATTCACACAAATCAGGTTTTCCCCTGCTAAAACGGTTCATTTTCCACAAAAGCTTCTATTTCCACTCCACACTGGGTTCATTTTCCCCATAATCAGGGTTTATTCCCAATTACTGTGTTCACTTTCTCAAAAATCCTTCCCCCCCCCCCCCCTCCCCCCATCCCAAAAATGGGTTCATTTATCTCAAAAACTAACCCCTTGATTTTAAAGAATCCTGGAATTTCCTTCCATGAATAGCTGCCAGAAGAGAAAGCTTTTTACCGGCAGGGTATTCCTCTCTCGAAGGCTTACAAATACAGGCAAAGAGAGGATCTGCTCCTGCTTTCTTGAGCAGCCTTCACAGTGTTTCCCCGGCTTTCACACCACATTCCGGCTGCAAACATTACGTTGGTCCGGAGACAGCGCCTTCTCTTGCCGGCTGGCTCTCTAAACTGAAACCGCTCAGAAAGCTGTCTCTGGCCGCGGTTCCACAGACATCTCGGCTGTCTGCTCCTTGCCGCTCTGAGGAGCAGTCATTTCAGATATCTAGCATCACATCACAGCGCATGCACATGAGTCTAAAATCTTTCTCTCTTAGAAACTTGCTATTTATGAAAATTGTTTTAGCATGACTTTTCATCTTCTAACAATGTAATTAAAGGGAAAATTAACAGATGATCTGCTCGTGCTTCAAGGACGAGGGATCCCTGTTTTCCAGTGTAGTCTCATCAGCCTCTGCAAACTCTTTCTACTTGAAACAGCAGGCAGGGAATCCACAGCACATTCTCTGAACGGCACGGTTTTGTGTTTCTCCAAAGGAGAGCAGAAACTAAGCCCTTGATTTTAAAGAATCCTGGAATGTTCTTCCATGAATCGCTGCTAGAAGAGAAAGCATTTTAGCGGCAGGCTATTCCTCTCTCGAAGGCTGACAAATACAGGCAAACAGTCGAGCTGCTTTTGCTTTCTTGCGCAGCCTTCACAGTGTAGCCCCGGCTTTCACAGTAGGCTTCAGCTGCAAACATTACGTTGTTCGGGAGACAGTGCCTTCTCTTACCGGCTAGCTCTCTAAACTGAAGCCGGTCGGAAAGCTGCCTCTCGCCGCGGTTCTACAGACATCCCGGCGGTCTGCTGCTTGCCTCCCTGACGAACAGTCTTTTCCGATTTCTAGCAGCATATTAAAGCGCGTCCACAGCAGTCTAAAATCTTGCCTCCTACCCACCCCCGAATTTTCTATTTTGGAAATGTTTTAGCATGACATCTAATCTCCTAACAATGTATTTAAAAGACAAATAATCGGATGATCTGTTCGTGTTCAAGGACGAGAGATCCCTTTTTTCCTGTCCATTCCCTTCAGCCTCTGCAAACTGTTTCTGCTGAAACTTGTTACAACAGCCGGCAGCGAATTCACACACATTCTCTGAACTGCACGGTTTTGTTTTTCCTCCAAGGGAGTGCAGAAACTAACCCTTTGAATTTAAAGAATCCTGGAATTTCCTTCCATGAATAGCTGCCAGAAGAGAAAGCTTTTTACCGGCAGGGTATTCCTCTCTCGAAGGCTTACAAATACAGGCAAAGAGAGGATCTGCTCCTGCTTTCTTGAGCAGCCTTCACAGTGTTTCCCCGGCTTTCACACCACATTCCGGCTGCAAACATTACGTTGGTCCGGAGACAGCGCCTTCTCTTGCCGGCTGGCTCTCTAAAGTGAAACCGCTCAGAAAGCTGTCTCTGGCCGCGGTTCCACAGACATCTCGGCTGTCTGCTCCTTGCCGCTCTGAGGAGCAGTCATTTCAGATATCTAGCATCACATCACAGCGCATGCACATGAGTCTAAAATCTTTCTCTCTTAGAAACTTGCTATTTATGAAAATTGTTTTAGCATGACTTTTCATCTTCTAACAATGTAATTAAAGGGAAAATTAACAGATGATCTGCTCGTGCTTCAAGGACGAGGGATCCCTGTTTTCCAGTGTAGTCTCATCAGCCTCTGCAAACTCTTTCTACTTGAAACAGCAGGCAGGGAATCCACAGCACATTCTCTGAACGGCACGGTTTTGTGTTTCTCCAAAGGAGAGCAGAAACTAAGCCCTTGATTTTAAAGAATCCTGGAATGTTCTTCCATGAATCGCTGCTAGAAGAGAAAGCATTTTAGCGGCAGGCTATTCCTCTCTCGAAGGCTGACAAATACAGGCAAACAGTCGAGCTGCTTTTGCTTTCTTGCGCAGCCTTCACAGTGTAGCCCCGGCTTTCACAGTAGGCTTCAGCTGCAAACATTACGTTGTTCGGGAGACAGTGCCTTCTCTTACCGGCTAGCTCTCTAAACTGAAGCCGGTCGGAAAGCTGCCTCTCGCCGCGGTTCTACAGACATCCCGGCGGTCTGCTGCTTGCCTCCCTGACGAACAGTCTTTTCCGATTTCTAGCAGCATATTAAAGCGCGTCCACAGCAGTCTAAAATCTTGCCTCCTACCCACCCCGAATTTTCTATTTTGGAAATGTTTTAGCATGACATCTAATCTCCTAACAATGTATTTAAAAGACAAATAATCGGATGATCTGTTCGTGTTCAAGGACGAGAGATCCCTTTTTTCCTGTCCATTCCCTTCAGTTTCTGCAAACTGTTTCTGCTGAAACTTGTTACAACAGCCGGCAGCGAATTCACACACATTCTCTGAACTGCACGGTTTTGTTTTTCCTCCAAGGGAGTGCAGAAACTAACCCTTTGAATTTAAAGAATCCTGGAATTTCCTTCCATGAATAGCTGCCAGAAGAGAAAGCTTTTTACCGGCAGGGTATTCCTCTCTCGAAGGCTTACAAATACAGGCAAAGAGAGGATCTGCTCCTGCTTTCTTGAGCAGCCTTCACAGTGTTTCCCCGGCTTTCACACCACATTCCGGCTGCAAACATTACGTTGGTCCGGAGACAGCGCCTTCTCTTGCCGGCTGGCTCTCTAAACTGAAACCGCTCAGAAAGCTGTCTCTGGCCGCGGTTCCACAGACATCTCGGCTGTCTGCTCCTTGCCGCTCTGAGGAGCAGTCATTTCAGATATCTAGCATCACATCACAGCGCATGCACATGAGTCTAAAATCTTTCTCTCTTAGAAACTTGCTATTTATGAAAATTGTTTTAGCATGACTTTTCATCTTCTAACAATGTAATTAAAGGGAAAATTAACAGATGATCTGCTCGTGCTTCAAGGACGAGGGATCCCTGTTTTCCAGTGTAGTCTCATCAGCCTCTGCAAACTCTTTCTACTTGAAACAGCAGGCAGGGAATCCACAGCACATTCTCTGAACGGCACGGTTTTGTGTTTCTCCAAAGGAGAGCAGAAACTAAGCCCTTGATTTTAAAGAATCCTGGAATGTTCTTCCATGAATCGCTGCTAGAAGAGAAAGCATTTTAGCGGCAGGCTATTCCTCTCTCGAAGGCTGACAAATACAGGCAAACAGTCGAGCTGCTTTTGCTTTCTTGCGCAGCCTTCACAGTGTAGCCCCGGCTTTCACAGTAGGCTTCAGCTGCAAACATTACGTTGTTCGGGAGACAGTGCCTTCTCTTACCGGCTAGCTCTCTAAACTGAAGCCGGTCGGAAAGCTTGCCTCTCGCCGCGGTTCTACAGACATCCCGGCGGTCTGCTGCTTGCCTCCCTGACGAACAGTCTTTTCCGATTTCTAGCAGCATATTAAAGCGCGTCCACAGCAGTCTAAAATCTTGCCTCCTACCCACCCCCGAATTTTCTATTTTGGAAATGTTTTAGCATGACATCTAATCTCCTAACAATGTATTTAAAAGACAAATAATCGGATGATCTGTTCGTGTTCAAGGACGAGAGATCCCTTTTTTCCTGTCCATTCCCTTCAGTTTCTGCAAACTGTTTCTGCTGAAACTTGTTACAACAGCCGGCAGCGAATTCACACACATTCTCTGAACTGCACGGTTTTGTTTTTCCTCCAAGGGAGTGCAGAAACTAACCCTTTGAATTTAAAGAATCCTGGAATTTCCTTCCATGAATAGCTGCCAGAAGAGAAAGCTTTTTACCGGCAGGGTATTCCTCTCTCGAAGGCTTACAAATACAGGCAAAGAGAGGATCTGCTCCTGCTTTCTTGAGCAGCCTTCACAGTGTTTCCCCGGCTTTCACACCACATTCCGGCTGCAAACATTACGTTGGTCCGGAGACAGCGCCTCTCTTGCCGGCTGGCTCTCTAAACTGAAACCGCTCAGAAAGCTGTCTCTGGCCGCGGTTCCACAGACATCTCGGCTGTCTGCTCCTTGCCGCTCTGAGGAGCAGTCATTTCAGATATCTAGCATCACATCACAGCGCATGCACATGAGTCTAAAATCTTTCTCTCTTAGAAACTTGCTATTTATGAAAATTGTTTTAGCATGACTTTTCATCTTCTAACAATGTAATTAAAGGGAAAATTAACAGATGATCTGCTCGTGCTTCAAGGACGAGGGATCCCTGTTTTCCAGTGTAGTCTCATCAGCCTCTGCAAACTCTTTCTACTTGAAACAGCAGGCAGGGAATCCACAGCACATTCTCTGAACGGCACGGTTTTGTGTTTCTCCAAAGGAGAGCAGAAACTAAGCCCTTGATTTTAAAGAATCCTGGAATGTTCTTCCATGAATCGCTGCTAGAAGAGAAAGCATTTTAGCGGCAGGCTATTCCTCTCTCGAAGGCTGACAAATACAGGCAAAGAGTCGAGCTGCTTTTGCTTTCTTGCGCAGCCTTCACAGTGTAGCCCCGGCTTTCACAGTAGGCTTCAGCTGCAAACATTACGTTGCTCGGGAGACAGTGCCTTCTCTTACCGGCTAGCTCTCTAAACTGAAGCCGGTCGGAAAGCTGCCTCTCGCCGCGGTTCTACAGACATCCCGGCGGTCTGCTGCTTGCCTCCCTGACGAACAGTCTTTTCCGATTTCTAGCAGCATATTAAAGCGCGTCCACAGCAGTCTAAAATCTTGCCTCCTACCCACCCCCGAATTTTCTATTTTGGAAATGTTTTAGCATGACATCTAATCTCCTAACAATGTATTTAAAAGACAAATAATCGGATGATCTGCTCGTGTTCAAGGACGAGAGATCCCTTTTTTCCTGTCCATTCCCTTCAGCCTCTGCAAACTGTTTCTGCTAAAACTTGTTACAACAGCCGGCAGCGAATTCACACACATTCTCTGAACTGCACGGTTTTGTTTTTCCTCCAAGGGAGTGCAGAAACTAACCCTTTGAATTTAAAGAATCCTGGAATTTCCTTCCATGAATAGCTGCCAGAAGAGAAAGCTTTTTACCGGCAGGGTATTCCTCTCTCGAAGGCTTACAAATACAGGCAAAGAGAGGATCTGCTCCTGCTTTCTTGAGCAGCCTTCACAGTGTTTCCCCGGCTTTCACACCACATTCCGGCTGCAAACATTACGTTGGTCCGGAGACAGCGCCTTCGCTTACCGTCTAGCTCTCTAAACTGAAGCCGGTCGGAAAGCTTCCTCTGCCCGCGGTTCTAAAGACATCCCGGCGGTCTTCTTCTTGCCTCCCTGACGAACAGTCATTTCAGATTTTGGGAGGAATTAACCCAGTTTGGGAGAAAAAAAACTGATTATGGGGAAAATGAAGCCAGTTTGTGGGGAAAAAGCCGTTTTTAAATATAATAAACCCAGTTATGGGGAAAATGAACCAGTAATGGGGAAAATACCGATTATGGGGAAAATGAACAGAGTTTGGGGGGGGGGAAACCCCTTTTGTAGGGGAAAGGAACACAGTAAAGGTGGAAAGAAACAGATTCTGTGGAAAATGAAATTGTAGGGAAATGAACCCAGTTTTGCTGGAATAAAACATATTTTGTGGAAAATGAGGGGGTTTTTCTCCCCCCGACTGGATTCATTTTCCCCAAAATCGGGTTTTTTTCCTCCCAAATTGGGTTCATTTTCCCCAAAATCCTTTTTTTCCCACAAAATCTGGGTGCACTTTCACACAAATCAGGTTTTCCCCTCCAAACTGATTACATTTTCCAAAAATCTTCTATTTCCACTCCACACTGGGTTTATTTTCCCCAAAATCATTTTTTTCTCCATTACTGGATTCATTTCCCCAAAATCGTTTTTTTCCAACCAAAACTGACTTCATTTTCCCGAAATCGTTTCCCCCCCCCCTCCCCCCCCCCCCCCCCCCCCCCCCAAAAAAACTGGCTGCATTTTCACACAAATGAGATTTTCCCCTCCAAACTGATTTCATTTTTCCCCAAATCCGGGTTTATTTCCCAATTACTGGGTTCATTTCCCCAAAATAATTTTTTCCCAAAGCACTGTTCATTTTCCCCAAAATCGATTTTTTTCCACCAAAACAGAGACCATTTACCTACAAGTTGGGTTTTCCCCCCAAACTGTGTTCATTTTCCCCCAAATTAGGGTTTTTTACAAAATTTTACAAAATTACTGGCCCCCCCCCCCCCCCCCCCCCCCCCCCCCCCCAAACTGGATGCATTTTCATACAAATCAGGTTTTTCCCCCCCAAACTGGGTTAATTTTCACCATAATCAGCTTCTTTCCTCCCAAACTCGGTTCATTTCCCTACAAGTTGGTTTCCTCCGCCCAAAACTTTGTTCATTTTCCCCAAAATTCGAATTTTTTAACCCAATTACTGGGTTCATTTTCCCAAAATATTTTTTTCCCCAAAACTGGGTTCATTTTCCTTAAAAACGGGTGTTTTTCTGCCAAAACTGGGTTCATTTTCCGCATGATCGGCATTTTTCCTCCGAAACTAGGTTCATTTTCCACAAAATCCTTATTTCCCCCCCAAAACTGGGTTTATTTTCACACAAATCAGGTTTTCCCCTCAAAATATTATTCATTTTCCCAAAATCTTCTATTTCCACTCCACACTTGGTTCATTTTCCCCAAAACCAGATTTTTCCCCCAAAACTGGGTCCATTTTCCCTAAATTCGGGTTTTTTTCCACCAAACTCGGTTCATTTCCCTAGAAGTTGGTTTTCCCCCCCCAAACTTTGTTCATTTTCCCCAAAATTCGTTTTTTTTTACCCAATTACTGGGTTCGTTTTCTCCAAAATAATTGTTTTCCCCAAAACTGGGTTTATTTTCTGCATAATCAGTTTTTCCCTCTGAAACTGGGTTCATTTTCCACAAAATTCGGGAAATGAACTGAGTTTTGTTGAAAAAAACTGACTTTGGGAAAATGAACCCAGTTAGGGAGGAAAAAATCCGATTTTGGGGCAAATTACCCCAATTATGGGGGAAAAAAAAATAATTTTCGGGAAATGAACCCAGTAATTGGAAAACCCGGACTCTGGGGAAAATGAACACAGTTGGGAGGAAAGAAGCTGATTATGGGGAAAATGAAACCAGTTTTGGGGGAAAAAAAACATTTTTGGTGAAAATGAACCCAGTTTTGAAGGAAAAAAAAAGATTTGGGGAAATAAAGCCAGTAACTGGTTCAAAAATCCATATGTTGGGGAAAATGAACACAATTTGGTGGGGAAAACCCGATATGTAGGGAAATAAACCCATTTTTGGTGGAAAAAAACATATTTTGAGGAAAATGAACCAAGTTTTTGGGGGAAAAAATTATTTTGGGGAAAATGAACCCAGTTTGGGAGGAGAGAAGCTGATTATGGGGGAAATGAACCCAGTTTTGGGGGGGGGAAATATTTTGTGGAAATAAAGCCAGTAATTGGGTAAAAACCCCGGATTTTGGAGAAAAATGAACCCAGTCTGGTGGGGAAAACCCAATTTGTAGGGAAATAAACCCAGTTTTGTGGAAAAAATATATTTTTGGGGAAAATGAATGCAGTAATGGGGAAAAATCCTGATTTTGGGGAAAATGAACCAAGTGCGGAGTGGAAATAGAAGATTTGAGGAAAATGAAATCAGTTTGGAGGGGACAAACCTGATTTGTGTGAAAATGTACCAAGTTTTGGGGGTTAATAGGGATTTCTGGAAAATGAACCTAGTTTTGGAGGAAAAAAATGCTGATTATGCGGAAAATGAACCCAGTTTTGGGGGAAAAATCCATTTTTAAGGAAAATGAACCCAGTTTGGGGGAAAAAATTATTTTGGGGAAAATGAACCCAGTAATCGGGTAAAAAACCCGATTTTTTTTGAAAATGAACAGAGTTTGGGGGGGGGGGGGGAACAAACTTGTAGGGAAATGAACCGAGTTTTGCTCGAAAAAAAACAACTTTGGGGAAAATCAACCCAGTTTGGGAGGGAAAAAAACGATTTTGGGGAAAATGACCCAGTTTGGGGGGAAAAAAACCCGATTTTGGGGAAATGAACCCAGTAATGGGGAAAAAACCTGATTTTGGGGAAAATGAACAATGTTTGGAGGGGAAAACTTGATTTGTGTGAAAATGCACCAGTTTTTTGAAGAAAAAAGGATTTTGGGGAAAATGAACCCAGTTTGGGAGGATAGAAGCTGATTATGGGGAAAATGAACCCAGTTTGGGAGGGGAAAATATTTTGTGGAAATAAAGCCAGTAATTGGGTAAAAACCCCGGATTTTGGAGAAAAATGAACCCAGTCTGGTGGGGAAAACCCAATTGTAGGGAAATAAACCCAGTTTTGTGGAAAAAAATATATTTTGGGAAAATGAACGCAGTAATGGGGAAAAATCCTGATTTTGGGAAAATGAACCAAGTGCGGAGTGGAAATAGAATATTTTGAGGAAAATGAAATCAGTTGGAGGGGACAACCTGATTTGTGTGAAAATTTACCCAGTTTTGGGGGGGGGGAAGGATTTTGTGGAAAATGAACCTAGTTTTGGAGGAAAAAATCTGATTATGCAGAAAATGAACCCCTTTTGGGGGAAAAATGATTTTGGGGGAAATGAACGCAGTAATTGGGTAAAAAACTCTAATTTGGGGAAAATGGAACCAGTTTGGTAGGGAAAACCAAATTTGTAGGGAAGTGAACCATTTTTGTTGGAAAAAAACATATTTGGGGAAAATGGACCGAGTTTTGGGGGGAAAAAATGATTTTGGGGGAAAATGAACCCAGTAATGGGGAAAAAAAATGATTTTGGGGAAAATGAACCCAGTGTGGAATGGAAATAGAAGATTTTGGGGAAAATGAAATCAGATAGGAGGGGAAAACCTGATTTTTGTGAAAATGAACTGAGTTTTGGGGGGAAATAAGGATTTTATGTAAAATGAACCTATTTTCGGAGGAAAAAAGCTGATTATGTGGAAAATGAACCCAGTTTTGCGGAAAAAACCTGTTTTCAAGGAAAATGAACCCAGTTTTCGGGGAAAAAAATGTTTTTGGGGAAAATGAACCCAGTGATCGGGTAAAAAACCCGGATTTTGGGGAAAATGAACACAGTTTGTTGGGGAAAACCTAATATGTAGGGAAATAAACCCAGTTTTGGTGGAAAAAACATATTTTGGGGAAAATGAACCCAGTTTTGGGGTAAAAAAATGATTTTTGGAAAAATTAACCCACTTTGTGAGAAAAAACCCCTGATTTTGGAGAAAATGAACCCAGTAATGGGGAAAAATCCTGATTTTGGGGAAAATGAACCAAGTGCGGAGTGGAAATAGAAGGTTTTGAGGAAAATGAAATCAGTTTGGACGGGACAACCTGATTTGTGTGAAAATGTACCCAGTTTTTGGGGGAGAAAAAGGATTTTGGGTAAAATGAACCCAGTGTGGAGTGGAAATAGAAGATTTTGGAGAAAATGAACACTGTTGGAGGGGAACACCTGATTTTGGAGAAAAAGCATCCAGTTTTTGGGGGGAAATAAGGATTTTGTGGAAAATTAATATATTTTGAAGGATAAAAACTATTTATGCAGAAAATGAACCCAGTTTTGGGTAAAAAAACCCGTTTTTAAGGAAAATGAACACAATTTTGGGGAAAAAAATTTATTTTTGGGAAAATGAACCAGTAATTGGGTAAAAAAACCCGAATTTTGGGGAAAATGAACCCCGTTTGGGAGGAAAAAACCCGATTATGGAAAAATGAACCCAGTTTTGGGGAAAAAATTATTTTGGCGAAAATGAAATCAGTTTTGGGAAAAAAATTATTTTGGGGAAAATGAACCCAGTAATGGGGAAAAAAACTGATTTTGGGGGAAAATGAACCCAGTGTTTCAGAGGAAATAGAAGATTTTGGGAAAAAAAATCAAAATTCACCAAAAATTACACCAAAAATTTCAGCAAAATCATTATTTCCCTCCAAAAACTGGATTCATTTCCCCCAAATCAGATTTTTTCCTCCAAACTGGGTTCATTTTCTCCAAAATCCTATTTTCCCCCCAAAACGGGGTGCATATTCACACAAATCAGGTTTTCCCCTCCTAAAACGGTTCATTTTCCACAAAAGCTTCTATTTCACTCCACACTGGTTCATTTTCCCCATAATCAGGGTTTATTCCCAATTACTGTGTTCACTTTCTCAAAAATCCTTCCCCCCCCCCCCCCCCCCCCCCCCCCAAAAATGGGTTCATTTATCTCAAAAACTAACCCTTGATTTTAAAGAATCCTGGAATTTCCTTCCATGAATAGCTGCAGAAGAGAAAGCTTTTTACCGGCAGGGTATTCCTCTCTCGAAGGCTTACAAATACAGGCAAAGAGAGGATCTGCTCCTGCTTTCTTGAGCAGCCTTCACAGTGTTTCCCCGGCTTTCACACCACATTCGGCTGCAAACATTACGTTGGTCCGGAGACAGCGCCTTCTCTTGCCGGCTGGCTCTCTAACTGAAACCGCTCAGAAAGCTGTCTCTGGCCGCGGTTCACAGACATCTCGGCTGTCTGCTCCTTGCCGCTCTGAGGAGCAGTCATTTCAGATATCTAGCATCACATCACAGCGCATGCACGAGTCTAAAATCTTTCTCTCTTAGAAACTTGCTATTTATGAAAATTGTTTTAGCATGACTTTTCATCTTCTAACAATGTAATTAAGGGAAAATTATCAGATGATCTGCTCGTGCTTCTAAGGACGAGGGATCCCTGTTTTCCAGTGTAGACTCATCAGCCTCTGCAAACTCTTTCATACTGAAACAGCAGGCAGGGAATCCACAGCACATTCTCTGAACGGCACGGTTTTGTGTTTCTCCAAAGGAGAGCAGAAACTAAGCCCTTGATTTTAAGAATCACAGAATGTTCTTCCATGAATCGCTGCTAGAAGAGAAAGCATTTTAGCGCAGCTATTCCTCTCTCGAAGGCTGACAAATACAGGCAAACAGTCGAGCTGCTTTTGCTTTCTTGCGCAGCCTTCACAGTGTAGCCCCGGCTTTCACAGTAGGCTTCAGCTGCAAACATTACGTTGTTCGGAGACAGTGCCTTCTCTTACCGGCTAGCTCTCTAAACTGAAGCGGTCGGAAAGCTGCTCTCGCCGCGGTTCTACAGACATCCCGGCGGTCTGCTGCTTGCCTCCCTGACGAACAGTCTTTTCCGATTTCTAGCAGCATATTAAAGCGCGTCCACAGCAGTCTAAAATCTTGCCTCCTACCCACCCCCGAATTTTCTATTTGGAAATGTTTTAGCATGACATCTAATCTCCTAACAATGTATTTAAAAGACAAATAATCGGATGATCTGTTCGTGTTCAAGGACGAGAGATCCCTTTTTCCTGTCCATTCCCTTCAGTTTCTGCAAACTGTTTCTGCTGAAACTTGTTACAACAGCCGGCAGCGAATTCACACACATTCTCTGAACTGCACGTTTTGTTTTTCCTCCAAGGGAGTGCAGAAACTAACCCTTTGAATTTAAAGAATCCTGGAATTTCCTTCCATGAATAGCTGCCAGAAGAGAAAGCTTTTTACCGGCAGGGTATTCCTCTCTCGAAGGCTTACAAATAGAGGCAAAGAGAGGATCTGCTCCTGCTTTCTTGAGCAGCCTTCACAGTGTTTCCCCGGCTTTCACACCACATTCCGGCTGCAAACATTACGTTGGTCCGGAGACAGCGCCTTCTCTTGCCGGCTGGCTCTCTAAACTGAAACCGCTCAGAAAGCTGTCTCTGGCCGCGGTTCCACAGACATCTCGGCTGTCTGCTCCTTGCCGCTCTGAGGAGCAGTCATTTCAGATATCTAGCATCACATCACAGCGCATGCACATGAGTCTAAAATCTTTCTCTCTTAGAAACTTGCTATTTATGAAATTGTTTTAGCATGACTTTTCATCTTCTAACAATGTAATTAAAGGGAAATTAACAGATGATCTGCTCTTGCTTCAAGGACGAGGGATCCCTGTTTTCCAGTGTAGTCTCATCAGCCTCTGCAAACTCTTTCTACTTGAAACAGCAGGCAGGGAATCCACAGCACATTCTCTGAACGGCACGGTTTTGTGTTTCTCCAAAGGAGAGCAGAAACTAAGCCCTTGATTTTAAAGAATCCTGAATGTTCTTCATGAATCGCTGCTAGAAGAGAAAGCATTTTAGCGGCAGGCTATTCCTCTCTCGAAGGCTGACAAATACAGGCAAAGAGTCGAGCTGCTTTTGCTTTCTTGCGCAGCCTTCACAGTGTAGCCCCGGCTTTCACAGTAGGCTTCAGCTGCAAACATTACGTTGCTCGGGAGACAGTGCCTTCTCTTACCGGCTAGCTCTCTAAACTGAAGCCGGTCGGAAAGCTGCCTCTCGCCGCGGTTCTACAGACATCCGGCGGTCTGCTGCTTGCCTCCCTGACGAACAGTCTTTTCCGATTTCTAGCAGCATATTAAGCGCGTCCACAGCAGTCTAAAATCTTGCCTCCTACCCACCCCGAATTTTCTATTTTGGAAATGTTTTAGCATGACATCTAATCTCCTAACAATGTATTTAAAAGACAAATAATCGGATGATCTGTTCGTGTTCAAGGACGAGAGTCCCTTTTTTCCTGTCCATTCCCTTCAGCCTCTGCCAACTGTTTCTGCTAAAACTTGTTACAACAGCCGGCAGCGAATTCACACACATTCTCTGAACTGCACGGTTTTTGTTTTTCCTCCAAGGGAGTGCAGAAACTAACCCTTTGAATTTAAAGAATCCTGGAATTTCCTTCCATGAATAGCTGCCAGAAGAGAAGCTTTTTACCGGCAGGGTATTCCTCTCTCGAAGGCTTACAAATACAGGCAAAGAGAGGATCTGCTCCTGCTTTCTTGAGCAGCCTTCACAGTGTTTCCCCGCTTTCACACCACATTCCGGCTGCAAACATTACGTTGGTCCGGAGACAGCGCCTTCTCTTACCGTCTAGCTCTCTAAACTGAAGCCGGTCGGAAAGCTTCCTCTGCCCGCGGTTCTAAAGACATCCCGGCGGTCTTCTTCTTGCCTCCCTGACGAACAGTCATTTCAGATTTTGGGAGGAATTAACCCAGTTTGGGAGAAAAAAACTGATTATGGGAAAATGAAGCCAGTTTTGTGGGAAAAAAGCCGTTTTTAAATATAATAACCCAGTTATGGGAAAATGAACCAGTAATGGGGAAAATACCGATTATGGGGAAAATGAACAGAGTTTGGGGGGGGAAACCCCTTTTGAGGGAAAGGAACACAGTAAAGGTGGAAAGAAACAGATTCTGTGGAAAATGAAATTGTAGGGAAATGAACCCAGTTTTGCTGAATAAAACATATTTTGTGGAAAATGAGGGGGTTTTTCTCCCCCCGACGGATTCATTTTCCCCAAAATCGGGTTTTTTTTCTCCCAAATTGGGTTCATTGTCCCAAAATCCTTTTTTTCCCACAAAAACTGGGTGCATTTTCACACAAATCAGGTTTCCCCTCCAAACTGATTACATTTTCCAAAAATCTTCTATTTCCACTCCACACTGGGTTTATTTTCCCCAAAATCATTTTTTTCTCCATTACTGGATTCATTTCCCCAAAATCGTTTTTTTCCACCAAAACTGACTTCATTTTCCCGAAATCGTTTCCCCCCCCCCAAAAAAAACTGGCTGCATTTCACACAAATGTGATTTTCCCCTCCAGACTGGTTTCATTTTTCCCCAAATTCAGGTTTATTTCCCAATTACTGGGTTCATTTCCCCAAAATAATTTTTTCCCAAGCACTGTTCATTTTCCCCAAAATCGATTTTTTTCCACCAAAACAGAGACCATTTACCTACAAGTGGATTTTCCCCCCAAACTGTGTTAATTTTCCCCCAAATTAGGGTTTTTTACAAAATTTTACAAAATTACTGGGTTAATTTTCCCCAAAATCACTTCGCCCCCCCCCCCCCCAAACTGGATGCAGTTTCATACAAATCAGGTTTTTCCCCCCAAACTGGGTTAATTTTCACCATAATCAGCTTCTTTCCTCCCCAAACTCGGTTCATTTCCCTACAAGTTGGTTTCCTCCGCCAAAACTTTGTTCATTTTCCCCAAAATTCGAATTTTTTAACCCAATACTGGGTTCATTTTCCCAAAATATTTTTTTCCCAAAACTGGGTTCATTTTCCTTAAAAACGGTTTTTCTGCCAAAACTGGGTTCATTTTCCGCATGATCGGCATTTTTCCTCCGAAACTAGGTTCATTTTCCACAAAATCCTTATTTCCCCCCAAAACTGGTTTATTTTCACACAAATCAGGTTTTCCCCTCAAAAACATTATTCATTTTCCCCAAAATCTTCTATTTCCACTCCACACTTGGTTCATTTTCCCCAAAACCAGATTTTTCCCCCAAAACTGGGTCCATTTTCCCTAAATTCGGTTTTTTTTCCACCAAAACTCGGTTCATTTCCCTAGAAGTTGGTTTTCCCCCCCAAACTTTGTTCATTTTCCCCAAAATTCGGTTTTTTTACCCAATTACTGGGTTCGTTTTCTCCAAAATAATTGTTTTCCCCCAAAACTGGGTTTATTTTCTGCATAATCAGTTTTTCCCTCTGAAACTGGGTTCATTTTCCACAAAATT
>JAUMJJ010001056.1:0-27864 GCA_033556795.1 Tapera naevia | reverse complement strand
AGGTACGCATGCGCAAACTAAGGGGGGGTGGTGCCGGCGCTGCGCATGCGCAAATCGGGATCTGTAGGATCTGCGCATGCGCAATCCACTTGTTGTCTGGTTTGCGCATGCGTGGTCCCGCCCCTTCCGCCCCGCCCAGGCGCGGCCCCGCCCCTTCCGCCCCTCAGTCGGGCCTGCGCGGCCCTGGGGAGCGGAGCGGAGCTCGTCTCTCTCCGCCGCCGCCATGGAGGCCCCGGCCGCCCCCCCCGCCGTCCCGGCCGCTCCGTGTAGCGCCGCCCGCTCCCTTCAGGACGAGCTGACTTGCCCGGTGTGCCTGGAATACTTCACCGACCCCGTGCTGGTGGCCGAGTGCGGCCACAACTTCTGCCGGGCCTGCGTCACGCAGTGCTGGGAGGACTCGGCGCGGCGCCTCTGCTGCCCGCAGTGCCGGGAACCGGTACCGCAGCGCCTCTTCCGCCCCCAACCGCTCCCTCGGCAACATCGTCCACATCGTCCGGCAGCTCGGGCTGCCTTTGGGTCCCGCAGAGCCTCCGCCGGGGCCTCCGGCTCCTTCGCCGCCTCTGCCCGTCGTCGCCGCCTCCTCCTCCTCCTCCTCCGCCCCTCCGGGGCCTCCGCGTTGCCCCCGTCACGGGGAGCCCCTGCGCCTCTATTGCGTCCAGGACCGCCGGGCCGTGTGTGTCGTTTGTCACCTCTCCCGGGAGCACCGCACGCACACGGTGCTGCCCGCAGAGGAGGCGGCTCACGCGGCGGAGGTACCGGGAGAGGGGGGGAGGGGAGGAGGGGGAGGAGCTTAGGGACCACCCCCCCCCGTAGGGTGGGACCTCCCCGAGATGTTGGGGTGCAGTGAGGGGACCCCCCCCCAAAGAGCTTTTCTGGGGTGCTGAGGGCTCTGGGTAATGGGGGGAGAGGGGAGAGGCTTAGGGACCCCCCCCGAGATGTTGGGGTGCAGTGAGGGGCTCCTCTGAAAAGCATTTATGGGGTGCTGAGGACCCTGGGTAAGGGGGGGAGAGGGGAGGGGGCTTAGGGACCACCCCCCCCCGTAGGGTGGGACCCCCCCGAGATGTTGGGGTGCAGTGAGGGGACCCCCCCCGAAGAGCTTTTCTGGGGTGCTGAGGGCCCTGGGTAATGGGGGGACAGGGGAGGGGCTTAGGGAAACCCCCCTTGCAGGATGGGACCCCCCCCGAGATGTTGGGGTGCAGTGAGGGGACCCCCCCCGAAGAGCCTTTCTGGGGTGCTGAGGACCCTGGGTAATGGGGGACAGGGGAGAGGCTTAGGGACCCCCCCCGAGATGTTGGGGTGCAGTGAGGGGCTCCCCTGAAAAGCATTTATGGGGTTCTGAGGACCCTGGGTAATTGGGGGGGCTTTAGGGACCCCTCCCTTGCAGGGTGGGACACCCTCGAGATGTTGAGGTGCAGTGAGGGGACCCCCCAAAGAGCTTTTCTGGGGTGCTGAGGGCCCTGGGTAATGGGGGGAGAGGGGAGGGGCTTAGGGACCACCCCCCCCCCCGTAGGGTGGGACCCCCCCGAGATGTTGGGGTGCAGTGAGGGGACCCCCCGAAGAGCTTTTTTGGGGTGCTGAGGGCCCTGGGTAATGGGGGGAGAGGGGAGAGGCTTAGGGACCCCCCCTGAGATGTTGGGGTGCAGTGAGGGGACCCCCCCCGAAGAGCCTTTCTGGGGTGCTGAGGACCCTGGGTAATGGGGGGAGAGGGGAGGGGCTTAGGGACCCCCCCCGAGATGTTGGGGTGCAGTGAGGGGCTCTCCTGAAAAGCATTTATGGGGTGCTGAGGACCCTGGGTAATTGGGGGGGGCTTTAGGGACCCCTCCCTTGCAGGGTGGGACCCCCCCCGAGATGTTGGGGTGCAGTGAGGGCCCCCCTGAAAAGCATTTATGGGGTGCTGAGGACCCTGGGTAATGGGGGGAAAGGGGAGGGACTTAAGGACCACCCCCCCCGTAGGGTGGGACCCCCCCCGAGATGTTGGGGTGCAGTGAGGGGACCCCCCCCGAAGAGCCTTTCTGGGGTGCTGAGGGCCCTGGGTAATGGGGGGAGAGAGGAGGGGCTTAGGGACCCCCCCCGAAATGTTGGGGTGCAGTGAGGGGCTCCTCTGAAAAGCATTTATGGGGTGCTGAGGACCCTGGGTAATGGGGGGGGGCTTTAGGGAACCCCGCTCTGCAGGGTGTGACCCCCCCTGAGATGTTGGGGTGCAGTGAGGGGCCCCCCTGAAAAGCATTTATGGGGTGCTGAGGGCCCTGGGTAAGGGGGGGGGGCTTTAGGGAACCCCCTTCTGCAGGGTGTGACCCCCCCCGAGATGTTGGGGTGCAGTGAGGGACCCCCCTGAAAAGCATTTATGGGGTGCTGAGGGCCCTGGGTAATTGGGGGGGGGCTTTAGGGACCCCTCCCTTGCAGGGTGGGACCCCTCGAGATGTTGGGGTGCAGTGAGGGGTTGCCCCCCCGAAGAGCCTTTCTGGGGTGCTGAGGGCCCTGGTAATGGGGGGAGAGAGGAGGGGCTTAGGGACCCCCCCCGAGGTGTTGGGGTGCAGTGAGGGGACCCCCCAAAGAGCCTTTCTGGGGTGCTGAGGGCCCTGGGTAATGGGGGGAGAGGGGAGAGGCTTAGGGACCCCCCCGAGATGTTGGGGTGCAGTGAGGGGACCCCCCCGAAGAGCCTTTCTGGGGTGCTGAGGGCCCTGGGTAATGGGGGGAGAAGGGAGGAGCTTAGGGACCCCCCCAAGATGTTGGGGTACAGTCAGGGGATCCCCCCGAAGAGCCTTTCTGGGGTGCTGAGGGCCCTGGGTAATGGGGGGAGAGGGGAGGGGCTTAGGGACCCCCTCCGAGATGTTGGGTTGCAGTGAGGGGCCCCCCTGAAAAGCATTTATGGGGTGCTGAGGGCCCTGGGTAAGGGGGGGGAGAGGGGAGGGGCTTAGGGACCACCCTCCCTGTAGGGTGGGACCCCCCCGAGATGTTGGGGTGCAGTGAGGGGACCCCCCCCGAAGAGCCTTTCTGGGGTGCTGAGGGCCCTGGGTAATGGGGGGACAGGGGAGGGGCTTAGGGACCCCCCCCGAGATGTTGGGGTGCAGTGAGGGGCCCCCCTGAAAAGCATTTATGGGGGTGCTGAGGACCCTGGGTAATTGGGGGGGGCTTTAGGGACCCCTCCCTTGCAGGGTGGGACCCCTCGAGATGTTGGGGTGCAGTGAGGGGATCCCCCCCAAAGAGCTTTTCTGGGGTGCTGAGGGCCCTGGGTAATGGGGGGAGAGGGGAGGGGCTTAGGGACCCCCCCCGAGATGTTGGGGTGCAGTGAGGGGCCCCCCTGAAAAGCATTTATGGGGTGCTGAGGGCCCTGGGTAAGGGGGGGGGGCTTTAGGGAACCCCCCTCTGCAGGGTGTGACCCCCCCGAGATGTTGGGGGTGCAGTGAGGGGCCCCCCTGAAAAGCATTTATGGGGTGCTGAGGACCCTGGGTAATTGGGGGGGCTTTAGGGACCCCTCCCTTGCAGGGTGGGACCCCTCGAGATGTTGAGGTGCAGTGAGGGGACCCCCCCCAAAGAGCTTTTCTGGGGTGCTGAGGGCCCTGGGTGATGGGGGGAGAGGGGAGGGGCTTAGGGACCCCCCCCGAGATGTTGGGGTGCAGTGAGGGGCCCCCCTGAAAAGCATTTATGGGGTGCTGAGGGCCCTGGGTAAGGGGGGGGGGGCTTTAGGGAACCCCTCTCTGCAGGGTGTGACCCCCCCCGAGATGTTGGGGTGCAGTGAGGGGCTCCCCTGAAAAGCATTTATGGGGTGCTGAGGACCCTGGGTTATGGGGGGGGGGGCTTTAGGGACCCCTCCCTTGCATGGTGGGACCCCTCGAGATGTTGGGGTGCAGTGAGGTGGCCCCCCCCGAAGAGCCTTTCTGGGGTGCTGAGGGCCCTGGGTAATGGGGGGAGAGGGGAGGGACTTAGGGACCACCCCCCCCGTAGGGTGGGACCCCCCCCGAGATGTTGGGGTGCAGTGAGGGGACCCCCCCCGAAGAGCCTTTCTGGGGTGCTGAGTGCCCTGGGTAATGGGGGGAGAGAGGAGGGGCTTAGGGACCCCCCCCGAGATGTTGGGGTGCAGTGAGGGACCCCCCTGAAAAGCATTTATGGGGTGCTGAGGGCCCTGGGTTAAGGGGGGGGGGGCTTTAGGGACCCCTCCCTTGCAGGGTGGGACCCCTCGAGATGTTGAGGTGCAGTGAGGGGACCCCCCCCCCCCCCCCAAAGAGCCTTTCTGGGGTGCTGAGGGCCCTGGGTAATGGGGGGAGAGGGGAGAGGCTTAGGGACCCCCCCAAGATGTTGGGGTGCAGTGAGGGACCCCCCTGAAAAGCATTTATGGGGTGCTGAGGGCCCTGGGTAATGGGGGGAGAGGGGAGGGGCTTAGGGACCACCCCCTCGTAGGGTGGGACCCCCCCGAGATGTTGGGGTGCAGTGAGGGGCTCCCCTGAAAAGCATTTATGGGGTGCTGAGGACCCTGGGTAATTGGGGGGGGCTTTAGGGACCCCTCCCTTGCAGGGTGGGACCCCCCCCGAGATGTTGGGGTGCAGTGAGGGGACCCCCCCCGAAGAGCCTTTCTGGGGTGCTGAGGGCCCTGGGTAATGGGGGGAGAGGGGAGGGGCTTAGGGACCCCCCCCGAGATGTTGGGGTGCAGTGAGGGGCTCTCCTGAAAAGCATTTATGGGGTGCTGAGGGCCCCTGGGTAATGGGGGGAGAGGGGAGGGGCTTAGGGACCACCCCCCCCGTAGGGTGGGACCCCCCCCGAGATGTTGGGGTGCAGTGAGGGGACCCCCCCCAAGAGCCTTTCTGGGGTGCTGAGGGCCCTGGGTGATGGGGGGAGAGGGGAGGGGTTTAAGCCCCCCCCTAAGATGTTGGGGTGCAGTGAGGGACCCCCCTGAAAAGCATTTATGGGGTGCTGAGGACCCTGGGTAATTGGGGGGGGGCTTTAGGGACCCCTCCCTTGCAGGGTGGGACCCCTCGAGATGTTGGGGTGCAGTGAGGGGGACCCCCCCCCGAAGAGCCTTTCTGGGGTGCTGAGGGCCCTGGGTAATGGGGGGAGAGGGGAGGGGCTTAGGGACCCCCCCCCGAGATGTTGGGGTGCAGTGAGGGGACCCCCCCCAAAGAGCTTTTCTGGGGTGCTGAGGGCCCTGGGTAATGGGGGGAGAGGGGAGAGGCTTAGGGACCCCCCCCGAGATGTTGGGGTGCAGTGAGGGGACCCCCCGAAGAGCTTTTCTGGGGTGCTGAGGGCCCTGGGTAATGGGGGGAGAGGGGAGGGGCTTAGGGACACCCCCCTTGCAGGGTGGGACCCCCCCCGAGATGTTGGGGTGCAGTGAGGGGACCCCCCCCGAAGAGCCTTTCTGGGGTGCTGAGGGCCCTGGGTAATGGGGGGAGAGGGGAGGGGCTTAGGGACCCCCCCGAGATGTTGGGGTGCAGTGAGGGGCCCCCCTGAAAAGCATTTATGGGGTGCTCAGGACCCTGGGGGGGGTTTTAGGGAACCCCCCCCTTGCTGGTTGTGACCCCACCTGTGATGTTGGGGTGCAGTGAGGGGGCGCCCAGTGGGGGTGCTGAGGACCCTGGGTCATGGGGGGGGGGGGGCTTTAGGGACCCCTGTTCTGCTTGGAACCCCCCTGAGATGTTGGGGTGCAGTGAGGGGACCCCCCGAGGGCAGATTTGGGCCCGTTTGGGGGATTTTTTGGTATTCCAAAAACTAAGGTTTGAGGGAAACGGAGCTGAGGAGGCCCCGACACGGAACAGTTGGGGTTCAGGGAGGTCTCCAGCCTCTAAAAAGCCTTATCCTGATCCCAACTGGGAGGGGATTCCCCGCCCGGGAAGGGATTCCCCGCCCGGGAAGGGATTCCCCGCCCGGGAAGGGATTCCCCGCCCGGGAAGGGATTCCCCGCCCGGGAAGGGATTCCCCGCCCGGGAAGGGAAGGGATTCCCAAGTGGGAAAGATTCCCAGCCAGGAAGGGATTCCCAACCAGTAGGGGAAGAGATTCCTGAGTGGAAGGATTCCCAACCAGGATGGTAGGAGACTCCCGGGGGGAGGGAAGGGATTCCCATCTGAGTGGGGATTCCCAACCAGGAGGGGATTCTCAATTGGGGAGGGAAGGGATTCCCAACCAGGGAGCAATTCCGGACCAGGAAGGGATTCCCAATTAGGGAGGGAAGGAGATTCCCGACTGGGAAGGGATTCCTGACCAGTAGGGGATTCCCAGTTGGGGAGGGAAGGGGATTCCTGACCAGGAAGGGGATTCCCAGCCAGGAAGGAATTCCCAGGCGGGAGGGGATTCCCAGCCAGGGAGCGATTCCAGACCAGGAAGGGATTCCAGACCAGGAAGGGATTCCAGACCAGGAAGGGATTCCAGACCAGGAGGGGATTCCAGACCAGGAGGGGATTCCAGACCAGGAGGGGATTCCAGACCAGGAGGGGATTCCAGACCAGGAGGGGATTCCAGACCAGGAGGGGATTCCAGACCAGGAGGGGATTCCAGACCAGGAGGGGATTCCAGACCAGGAGGGGATTCCAGACCAGGAGGGGATTCCAGACCAGGAGGGGATTCCAGACCAGGAGGGGATTCCAGACCAGGAGGGGATTCCAGACCAGGAGGGGATTCCAGACCAGGAGGGGATTCCAGACCAGGAGGGGATTCCAGACCAGGAGGGGATTCCAGACCAGGAGGGGATTCCAGACCAGGAGGGGATTCCAGACCAGGAGGGGATTCCAGACCAGGAGGGGATTCCAGACCAGGAGGGGATTCCAGACCAGGAGGGGATTCCAGACCAGGAGGGGATTCCAGACCAGGAGGGGATTCCAGACCAGGAAGGAATTCCCAGGTGGGAAAGGATTCCCAACCAGGGAGCGATTCCAGACCAGGAGGGGATTCCCAATTGGGGAGGAAGGGGATTCCCTACCGGGAAGGGGATTCCTGACCAGGGAGCAATTCCCGAACAGGAGGGGATTCCCAATTGGGGAAGGGAGGGAATTCCCAATTGGGGAGGGAAGGGGAGTCCCAACCAGGAAGGAATTCCCGGGCGGGAGAGGATTCCCAGCCAGGGAGCGATTCCGGACTAGGAAGGAGATTCCCGACCTGGAAGGGGATTCCCAATTGGGGAGGGAAGGGGATTCCCTATTGGGGAGGGAAGGGGATTCCGGACCTGGAAGGGAAGGGGATTCCGGACCTGGAAGGGAAGGGGATTCCCGACCGGGAAGGGAAGGGGATTCCCGACCTGGAAGGGAAGGGGATTCCCGACCTGGAAGGGAAGGGGATTCCCGACCGGGAAGGGAAGGGGATTCCCGACCGGGAAGGGAAGGGGATTCCCGACCGGGAAGGGAAGGGGATTCCCGACCCGGAAGGGAAGGGGATTCCCGACCGGGAAGGGAAGGGGATTCCCGACCGGAAGGGGATTCCCGACCCGGAAGCCTTCCCAGCACTGGCCTCCTCCTCCGTGCAGGAGGTGCCCCAGGAGCGCCTGAGCTCGCTGCGCAAGGACCGCGAGGAGGCCAAGGCCGAGCGGGAGCGGCAGAGCCAGGAGCTGCTGGTGAGTCCCTGAGCTCCAACGTTTCCTCCAAGAGCTCCTTTGCCCTCTGGGATTTTGGGAATCCCTCAGGGGGGAGGGGGTTTCCTTCCACACACCTCCCCCCCCCCCCCCCATCCCCTTTTCCCGTCTCCGGCTTTCGTAGAAGCAAACGGAAGTGGAGAGGCAGAAGATCGTGGCTGAGTGCAAGGAGCTCCGCGGATTCCTGGAGGAGAAGGAGCAGCTCCTCCTGTCCCGTCTGGAGGAGCTGGACAAGGACATCACCAGGAGGAGGGACGAGGCCGTCTCCCAGCTCTCCAAGGAGATCGCGAGGCTGGATGAGCTCCTGGCGGAGCAGGGCCCGGAGAACGGCCCCGGAAACCCCTCCGGGCAGGTGAGGGATCCAGGGGTGGCTCCTCCCAGGATGGGCTGGGTGGGATGGAGTTGGGAGAGATCAGGGGAGGGATCAGTGGGGGGGAAAAGCCATTTGTGGGGTGGGAAATGGGCTTTTGGGGGAGGAAAATCCATTTATGGGGTGGGAAATGGGGTTTTGGGGAAGGAAAATCCAATTATGGGGTGGGAAATGGGGTTTTGGGGGAGGAAAATCCATGTATGGGGTGGGAAATGGGGTTTTGGGGGAGGAAAATCCATTTCTGGGGTGGGAAATGGGGTTTTCGGGGAGGAAAATCCATTTTTGGGGTGGGAAATGGGGTTTTGGGGGAGGAAAATCCATTTATGGGGTGAGAAATGGGGTTTTGGGGGAGGAAAATCCATTTTTGGGGTGGGAAATGGGGTTTTGGAGGAGGAAAATCCATTTATGGGGTGGGAAATGGGGTTTTCGGGGAGGAAAATCCATTTATGGGGTGGGAAATGGGGTTTTGGGGGAGGAAAATCCATTTCTGGGGTGAGAAATGGGCTTTTGGGGGAGGAAAATCCATTATGGGGTGGGAAATGGGGTTTTGGGGGAGGAAAATCCATTTATGGGGTGAGAAATGGGCTTTTGGGGGAGGAAAATCCATTTTTGGGGTGAGAAATGGGGTTTTGGGGGAGGAAAATCCATTTCTGGGGTGGGAAATGGGGTTTTGGGGAGGAAAATCCATTTATGGGGTGGGAAATGGGGTTTTGGGGGAGGAAAATCCATTTCTGGGGTGAGAAATGGGCTTTTGGGGGAGGAAAATCCATTATGGGGTGGGAAATGGGGTTTTGGGGGAGGAAAATCCATTTATGGGGTGAGAAATGGGCTTTTGGGGGAGGAAAATCCATTTTTGGGGTGGGAAATGGGGTTTTGGGGGAGGAAAATCCATTTATGGGGTGAGAAATGGGGTTTTGGGGGAGGAAAAGCCATTTATGGGGTGAGAAATGGGGTTTTGGGGGAGGAAAATCCATTTATGGGGTGAGAAATGGGGTTTTGGGGGAGGAAAAGCCATTTATGGGGTGAGAAATGGGGTTTTGGGGGAGGAAAATCCATTTATGGGGTGGGAAATGGGGTTTTGGGGGAGGAAAATCCATTTCTGGGGTGAGAAATGGGGTTTTGGGGGAGGAAAAGCCATTTCTGGGGTGAGAAATGGGGTTTTGGGGGAGGAAAAGCCATTTATGGGGTGAGAAATGGGGTTTTGGGGGAGGAAAAGCCATTTATGGGGTGAGAAATGGGGTTTTGGGGAAGGAAAATCCATTTATGGGGTGGGAAATGGGGTTTTGGGGGAGGAAAATCCATTTCTGGGGTGGGAAATGGGGTTTTCGGGGAGGAAAATCCATTTATGGGGTGGGAAATGGGGTGGTTTTGGGGAGGAAAATCCATTTATGGGGTGAGAAATGGGGTTTTGGGGGAGGAAAATCCATTTATGGGGTGAGAAATGGGGTTTTGGGGGAGGAAAAGCCATTTATGGGGTGAGAAATGGGGTTTTGGGGGAGGAAAAGCCATTTATGGGGTGAGAAATGGGGTTTTGGGGGAGGAAAATCCATTTCTGGGGTGGGAAATGGGGTTTTGGGGGAGGAAAATCCATTTCTGGGGTGAGAAATGGGCTTTTGGGGGAGGAAAATCCATTTCTGGGGTGAGAAATGGGCTTTTGGGGGAGGAAAATCCATTTCTGGGGTGAGAAATGGGATTTTGGGGGAGGAAAATCCATTTCTGGGGTGAGAAATGGGATTTTGGGGGAGGAAAATCCATTTCTGGGGTTAGAAATGCGATTTTGGGGCAGGAAAATCCATTTCTGGGGTGGGAAATGGGCTTTTGGGGGAGGAAAATCCATTTCTGGGGTGGGAAATGGGCTTTTGGGGGAGGAAAATCCATTTCTGGGGTGGGGAAATGGGCTTTTGGGGGAGGAAAATCCATTTCTGGGGTGGGAAATGGGCTTTTGGGGGAGGAAAATCCATTTCTGGGGTGGGAAATGGGCTTTTGGGGGAGGAAAATCCATTTCTGGGGTGGGAAATGGGCTTTTGGGGGAGGAAAATCCATTTCTGGGGTGAGAAATGGGGTTTTGGGGGTGGAAAATCCATTTATGGGGTGGGAAAATGGGGTTTTGGGGAGGAAAATCCATTTATGGGGTGGGAAATGGGGTTTTGGGGAGGAAAATCCATTTATGGGGTGAGAAATGGGGTTTTGGGGGAGGAAAATCCATTTATGGGGTGAGAAATGGGGTTTTGGGGGGAGGAAAATCCATTTCTGGGGTGGGAAATGGGCTTTTGGGGGAGGAAAATCCATTTCTGGGGTGAGAAATGGGCTTTTGGGGAGGAAAATCCATTTATGGGGTGGGAAATGGGGTTTTGGGGGAGGAAAATCCATTTATGGGGTGGGAAATGGGGTTTTGGGGGAGGAAAATCCATTTATGGGGTGAGAAATGGGGTTTTGGGGGAGGAAAATCCATTTATGGGGTGAGAAATGGGGTTTTGGGGGAGGAAAATCCATTTATGGGGTGAGAAATGGGGTTTTGGGGGAGGAAAATCCATTTATGGGGGTGAGAAATGGGGTTTTGGGGAGGAAAAATCCATTTCTGGGGTGGGAAATGGGGTTTTGGGGGAGGAAAATCCATTTCTGGGGTGGGAAATGGGCTTTTGGGGGAGGAAAATCCATTTGTGGGGTGAGAAATGGGGTTTTGGGGGAGGAAAATCCATTTGTGGGGTGAGAAATGGGGTTTTTGGGGGAGGAAAATCCATTTCTGGGGTGAGAAATGGGGTTTTGGGGGAGGAAAATCCATTTCTGGGGTGAGAAATGGGGTTGTGGGGGGATGAAAATCCATTTCTGGGGTGGGGAAATGGGCTTTTGGGGGAGGAAAATCCATTTCTGGGGTGGGAAATGGCTTTTGGGGAGGAAAATCCATTTCTGGGGTGGGAAATGGGCTTTTTGGGGGAGGAAAATCCATTTGTGGGGTGGGAAATGGGCTTTTGGGGGAGGAAAATCCATTTGTGGGGTGGGGAAATGGGCTTTTTGGGGGAGGAAAATCCATTTCTGGGGTGGGAAATGGGGTTTTGGGGGAGGAAAATCCATTTCTGGGGTGGGAAATGGGGTTTTGGGGGAGGAAAATCCATTTATGGGGTGGGAAATGGGGTTTTTGGGGAAGAAAATCCATTTCTGGGGTGAGAAAGGGGGTTTTGGGGGAGGAAAAGCCATTTATGGGGTGAGAAATGGGGTTTTGGGGGAGGAAAATCCATTTCTGGGGTGGGAAATGGGGTTTTGGGGGAGGAAAATCCATTTATGGGTGGGAAATGGGGTTTTTGGGGAAGAAAATCCATTTCTGGGGTGAGAAAGGGGGGTTTTGGGGGAGGAAAATCCATTTCTGGGGTGAGAAATGGGCTTTTGGGGGAGGAAAATCCATTTCTGGGGTGAGAAATGGGCTTTTGGGGGAGGAAAATCCATTTATGGGGTGAGAAAGGGGGTTTTGGGGGAGGAAAATCCATTTATGGGTGAGAAATGGGGTTTTGGGGGAGGAAAATCCATTTATGGGGTGGGAAATGGGGTTTTGGGGGAGGAAAATCCATTTCTGGGGTGGGAAATGGGGTTTTGGGGGAGGAAAATCCATTTCTGGGGTGAGAAATGGGGTTTTGGGGGAGGAAAATCCATTTCTGGGGTGAGAAATTGGGTTTTGGGGGAGGAAAATCCATTTATGGGGTGGGAAATGGGGTTTTGGGGGAGGAAAATCCATTTATGGGGTGAGAAATGGGGTTTTGGGGGTTGAAAATCCATTTCTGGGGTGGGAAATGGGGTTTTGGGGGAGGAAAATCCATTTCTGGGGTGAGAAATGGGGTTTTGTGGGAGGAAAATCCATTTATGGGGTGAGAAATTGGGTTTTGGGGGAGGAAAATCCATTTCTGGGGTGGGAAATGGGGTTTTGGGGGAGGAAAATCCATTTATGGTCTGGGAAATGGGGTTTTGGGGGAGGAAAATCCATTTATGGGGTGGGAAATGGGGTTTTTGGGGAAGAAAATCCATTTCTGGGGTGAGAAAGGGGGTTTTGGGGGAGGAAAATCCATTTCTGGGGTGGGAAATGGGGTTTTGGGGGAGGAAAATCCATTTCTGGGGTGGGAAATGGGGTTTTGGGGGAGGAAAATCCATTTATGGTCTGGGAAATGGGGTTTT
Organism: Tapera naevia; assembly: GCA_033556795.1. Taxonomy (NCBI): domain Eukaryota; kingdom Metazoa; phylum Chordata; class Aves; order Cuculiformes; family Neomorphidae; genus Tapera; species Tapera naevia. Next base: position 15,783 of record JAUMJJ010001056.1, on the reverse strand, counting down.
GGGGGAGGAAAATCCATTTCTGGGGTGAGAAAGGGGGTTTTGGGGGAGGAAAATCCATTTATGGGGTGAGAAATGGGGTTTTGGGGGAGGAAAATCCATTTCTGGGGTGAGAAAGGGGGTTTTGGGGGAGGAAAATCCATTTCTGGGGTGAGAAAGGGGGTTTTGGGGGAGGAAAATCCATTTATGGGGTGAGAAATGGGGTTTTGGGGGAGGAAAATCCATTTATGGGGTGAGAAATGGGGTTTTAGGGGAGGAAAATCCATTTCTGGGGTGGGAAATGGGGTTTTGGGGGAGGAAAATCCATTTCTGGGGTGAGAAATGGGGTTTTGGGGGAGGAAAATCCATTTCTGGGGTGAGAAATGGGGTTTTGGGGGAGGAAAATCCATTTCTGGGGTGGGAAATGGGGTTTTGGGGGAGGAAAATCCATTTCTGGGGTGGGAAATGGGGTTTTGGGGGAGAAAAATCCATTTATGGGGTGAGAAATGGGGTTTTGGGGGAGGAAAATGAATTTATGGGGTGGGAATGGGCTTTTGGGGGAGGAAAATCCATTTATGGGGTGAGAAATGGGCTTTTGGGGGAGGAAAATCCATTTATGGGGTGAGAAATGGGCTTTTGGGGGAGGAAAATCCATTTATGGGGTGGGAAATGGGGTTTTGGGGGAGGAAAATCCATTTCTGGGGTGAGAAATGGGGTTTTGGGGGAGGAAAATCCATTTCTGGGGTGAGAAATTGGGTTTTGGGGGAGGAAAATCCATTTATGGGGTGGGAAATGGGGTTTTGGGGGAGGAAAATCCATTTCTGGGGTGGGAAATGGGGTTTTGGGGTTGGAAGATGAGTTTATGGGGGAGGAAAATCCATTTCTGGGGTGGGAAATGGGGTTTTGGGGGTGGAAAATCCATTTCTGGGGTGGGAAATGGGGTTTTGGGGTTGGAAGATGAGTTTATGGGGGAGGAAAATCACGTTTTGGGGGTGGAAGTTCCATTTATCGGGAGAAAAATTGGCTTTTGGGGGGGAAACTGGGTTTTGGGGGGAGGAAAATCCATTTACCAATGTGGAAATGAGCTTTTGGGGGAGAAAAATCCATTTATGGGGAGGGAAAGGGGCATTTGGGGGTGGAAAATCCTTTTACAGGGTGGGAAATGGGCTTTTGGGGTTAGAAGATCCTTTTATGGAGGAGGAAAATCCATTTACAGGGGTGGAAAATCAGCTTTTGGGGGTGGAAGTTCCATTTGTGGGGAGGGAAATGGGTTTTTGGGCATGGAAACCCCATTAATGGTGTTGGAAACCCATTTACAGATGGAAACTGGATTTTGGGGGGAGGAAAATCCATTTACAGATGTGGAAAATGAGCTTTTGGGGGAGAAAAATCCATTTATGGGGTGGAAAATCCATTTATGGGGAGGGAAATTGGCTATTGGCGTTGGAAGATGCATTTGTGGGGTGGAAAACCCATTTATGGGGAGGGAAATGGGCTTTTGGGGGTGGAAAATCCATTTATGCAGAGAGAAGTATATTGATGGGGAGGGAAGTGGGCTTTTGGGGGAGAAAAATCCATTTATGGGGAGGAAAATCCATTTATGGGGTGAAAAATCCATTTATGGGGAGGGAAATGGGCTTTTGGGCATGGGAAACCTATGAATGGGGTGGAAAAGCAATTTATGGGGAGGGAAAGGGCTTTTGGGGTTGGAAAATCCGTGTATGGGGAGGGAAATGAGCTTTTCAAGGAGGAAGATCCATTAATGGGGTGGAAAGTCCATTTCTGGGGTGATAAATGGGCTTTTGGGGTTGGAAGATGAGTTTATGGTTGAGAAAAATCCATGAATGGGGTGGAAAATCCATTTATGGGGAGGGAAATGGGGTTTTGGGGTTGGAAGATCCATTTATAGGGGAGGAAAATCCATTTATGGGGAGGGAAACCCATTTATGGGGTGGAAAAGCAATTTATGGGGAGGGAAAGGGGCTTTTGGGGTTGGAAGATGAGTTCATGGGAGAGAAAAATCCATGAATGGGGTGGAAAATCCATTTATGTGGAGAGAAAGGGGCATTTGGGGGTGGAAAATCCATTTATATGGTGGGAAATGGGCTTTTGGGGTTAGAAGATCCATTTATGGGGGAGGAAAATCCATTTATGGGGTGGAAATTCCATTTATGGGGAGGAAAATTGGCTTTTGGAGAGGAAATTGGATTTTGGGGGGAGGAAAATCCATTTACAGATGTGGAAAATGAGCTTTTGGGGGAGAAAAATCCATTTATGGGGTGGGAAATGGGGTTTTGGGGTTGGAAGATCCATTTATGGGGGAGGAAAATCACGTTTTGGGGGTGGAAGTTCCATTTATGGGGAGGGAAATGGGCTTTTGGGGATGGAAAATCCATTAATAGGGTGGAAAGTCCATTTATGGGGTGGGAAATGGGCTTTTGGGCATGGAAAACCCATTAATGGTGTGGGAAACCCATTTATGGGGTGGAAAAGCAATTTATGGGGAGGGAAAGGGGCTTTTGGGGTTGGAAAATCCGTTTATGGGGAGGGAAATGATCTTTTTGGGGAGGAGGATCCTTTAATGGGGTGGAAAATCCATTTATGGGGTGAGAAATGAACCTCTTTTGGGGAGAAGGACCCTCTTCTGGGGCTACAAATCCCCTTTTTTGGGGAGAAGGACCCTCTTGGGGCTACAAATCCCCTTTTTTGGGGAGAAGGACCCTCTTTTGGGGCTACAAATCCCCTTTTTTGGGGTAAAGGACCCTCTTTTGGGGCTACAAATCCCCTTTTTTGGGGAGGAAGACCCTATTTGTGGCTACAAATCCTCTTTTTTGGGGAGAAGGACCCTCTTGGGGCTACAAATCCCCTTTTTCGGGGAGAAGGACCCTCTTCTGGGGCTACAAATCCCCTTTTTTGGGGAGAAGGACCCTCTTTTGGGGCTACAAACCCCTTTTTTTGGGAGAAGGACCCTCTTTTGGGGCTACAAATCCCCTTTTTTGGGGAGAAGGACCCTCTTGGGGCTACAAATCCCCTTTTTTGGGAGAAGGACCCTCTTTTGGGTCTGCAAACCCCTTTTTTGGGGAGCAGGACCCTCTTTTGGGGATACAAATCCTCTTTTTTGGGGAGGAAGACCCTATTTGGGGCTACAAATCTCCTTTTTTGGGGAGAAGGACCCTCTTTTGGGGCTACAAATCCCCTTTTTTTGGGAAGGAGGACCCTCTTTTGGGTCTGCAAACCCCTTTTTTGGGAGAAGGACCCTCTTGGGGCTACAAATCCCCTTTTTTGGGGAGAAGGACCCTCTTTTGGGGCTACAAATCCCCTTTTTTGGGGAGAAGGACCCTCTTTTGGGGCTACAAATCCCCTTTTTTGGGGAGCAGGACCCTCTTTTGGGTCTGCAAACCCCTTTTTTGGGAGAAGGACCCTCTTGGGGCTACAAATCCCCTTTTTTGGGGAGAAGGACCCTCTTGGGGCTACAAATCCCCTTTTTTGTGGAGAAGGACCCTCTTTTGGGGCTACAAATCCCCTTTTTTGGGGAGAAGGACCCTCTTTTGGGGCTACAAATCCCCTTTTTTGGGGAGAAGGACCCTCTTGGGGCTACAAATCCCCTTTTTTGGGGAGAAGGACCCTCTTGGGGCTACAAATCCCCTTTTTTGGGGAGAAGGACCCTCTTGGGGCTACAAATCCCCTTTTTTGGGGAGGAGGACCCTCTTTTGGGGCTACAAATCCCCTTTTTTGGGGAGGAGGACCCTCTTTTGGGGCTACAAATCCCCTTTTTTGGGGAGAAGGACCCTCTTGGGGCTACAAATCCTCTTTTTTGGCGGAGAAGGACCCTCTTTTGGGGCTACAAATCCCCTTTTTCGGGGAAAAGGACCCTCTTTTGGGTCTGCAAACCCTTTTTTGGGGAGGAGGACCCTCTTTTGGGGCTACAATTGTCCTTTTTTGGGAAGGAGAACCCTCTTTTGGGTCTGCAAACCCTTTTTTGGGGCCTCAGACCCCTTTTTGAGGCCTGCAGGGCGCGGACGCGCTCGGCTCTGGAGCTGCTCAGGTCCCACCTCTGAGCCCATCCCAGATTCCTGGCTTTTCCTCACTGTTGGGTTGCTTTTCCAGGTGGGAATCCTGGCTTTTAACTCAAGCTTTGCAGGATAAAATTCTTCCCTTGGGGATTTGAAGCCCTTTGGGGGCTCCCTGGGGTTCAGAAATTCCCATCCCACCCTCTCCAAGCTTCCGACCCCATCAGAGCAACCGGTTTGGGGGAGGATTCGGGGATCTGGGAAGGTGGAAAAAAGACCTGGATTTAACGGTTTTCCCGGTGTTTTCGTCCCTCTCCAGGCTGTTGTCCCAGCTGGAAGCAGGTGAGGGGGGCAGAGCCCTTACTGGGATAACTGGGAGCCAGTGGTGGGAGGGTGGGGACGAGTCTTCCCGTGGGGGGGGCTCCAGGTCCACATTCCCTTCTTCCTCCCTCTTTTCCTTGGATTGAGCAGCCCCGTTCCAACCCCTTCTCCTCCCCTTTGGGATCCCAAACCCTTTCCCTCCCCACATTTCCTCCTTCCTTTCCCCTCAGGACATTCCAATCCCTTTTCCAGAGGGATCCCAACCTTCCCTTCTCCTCCTTTTTTGGGCTCCCAACGTTCCTTTCTCCTCATTTTTGGGATCCCAACGTTCCCTTCTCCTCCCCTTTGACCTCCCAAACCCTTTCCCTCCCCACATTTCCTCCTTCCTTTCCCCTCAGGACATTCCCATCCCTTTCCCAGAGGGATCCCAGACCCCTTCCCTCCCCACATTTCCTCCCTCCCTCCCTTTAGGAGATTCCCATCCTTTTTTCCAGAGGGATCCCAACATTCCCTTTTCCTTTTTTTGGGATCCCAACCTTCTCTTCTCCTCCTTTTTGGGGTCCCAACGTTTTCTCCTCCTCCTTTTTTGGGATCTCAGCGTTCCCATCTCCTCCTTTTCATTCTCCCAACGTTCCCATCTCCTCCCTTTTGACCTCCCAAACCCCTTCCCTTCCCAAATTTCCTCTCTCCCTCTCCTTAAGAGATTCCCATCCTTTTTCCAGAGAGATCCCAACATTCCCTTCTCCTTTTTTGGGATCCCAACCTTCTCTTCTCCTCCTCTTTGTCCTCCCAACGTTCCCATCTCCTCCTCTTTGTCCTCCCAACGTTCCCATCTCCTCCTCTTGGTCCTCCCAACGTTCCCATCTCCTCCTTTTGTCCTCCCAACCTTCCCATCTCCTCCTTTTGTCCTCCCAACGTTCCCATCTCCTCCTCTTTGTCCTCCCAACGTTCCCTTCTCCTCCTTTTGTCCTCCCAACGTTCCCATCTCCTCCTCTTTGTCCTCCCAACGTTCCCATCTCCTCCTTTTGTCCTCCCAACGTTCCCATCTCCTCCTTTTGTCCTCCCAACGTTCCCATCTCCTCCTCTTGGTCCTCCCAACCTTCCCATCTCCTCCTCTTTGTTCTCCCAACGTTCCCATCTCCTCCTCTTGGTCCTCCCAACGTTCCCATCTCCTCCTTTTGTCCTCCCAACGTTCCCATCTCCTCCTTTTGTCCTCCCAACGTTCCCATCTCCTCCTCTTGGTCCTCCCAACGTTCCCATCTCCTCCTTTTGTCCTCCCAACGTTCCCATCTCCTCCTTTTGTCCTCCCAACGTTCCCTTCTCCTCCTCTTGGTCCTCCCAACGTTCCCATCTCCTCCTCTTGGTCCTCCCAACGTTCCCATCTCCTCCTTTTGTCCTCCCAACGTTCCCATCTCCTCCTTTTGTCCTCCCAACGTTCCCTTCTCCTCCTCTTGGTCCTCCCAACGTTCCCATCTCCTCCTCTTTGTCCTCCCAACGTTCCCATCTCCTCCTCTTGGTCCTCCCAACGTTCCCATCTCCTCCTCTTGGTCCTCCCAAAATTCCCATCTCCTCCTCTTGGTCCTCCCAACGTTCCCATCTCCTCCTCTTGGTCCTCCCAACGTTCCCATCTCCTCCTCTTGGTCCTCCCAACGTTCCCATCTCCTCCTCTTGGTCCTCCCAACGTTCCCATCTCCTCCTCTTGGTCCTCCCAACGTTCCCATCTCCTCCTCTTTGTCCTCCCAACGTTCCCATCTCCTCCTCTTGGTCCTCCCAAAATTCCCATCTCCTCCTCTTGGTCCTCCCAACGTTCCCATCTCCTCCTCTTGGTCCTCCCAACGTTCCCATCTCCTCCTCTTGGTCCTCCCAACGTTCCCATCTCCTCCTCTTGGTCCTCCCAACGTTCCCATCTCCTCCTCTTGGTCCTCCCAACGTTCCCATCTCCTCCTCTTTGTCCTCCCAACGTTCCCATCTCCTCCTCTTGGTCCTCCCAACGTTCCCATCTCCTCCTTTTGTCCTCCCAACGTTCCCATCTCCTCCTCTTTGTCCTCCCAACGTTCCCTTCTCCTCCTCTTGGTCCTCCCAACGTTCCCTTCTCCTCCTCTTGGTCCTCCCAACGTTCCCTTCTCCTCCTCTTGGTCCTCCCAACGTTCCCATCTCCTCCTCTTTGTTCTCCCAACGTTCCCATCTCCTCCTCTTTGGGATCTCAACATTCCCTTCTCCTTTTTTGGTATCCCAACCTTCTCCTCTTGGTCCTCCCAACGTTCCCATCTCCTCCTTTGTCCTCCCAACGTTCCCATCTCCTCCTCTTTGTCCTCCCAACGTTCCCATCTCCTCCTTTTGTCCTCCCAACGTTCCCATCTCCTCCTTTGTCCTCCCAACGTTCCCTTCTCCTCCTTTGTCCTCCCAACGTTCCCATCTCCTCCTTTTGTCCTCCCAACGTTCCCATCTCCTCCTCTTGGTCCTCCCAACGTTCCCATCTCCTCCTCTTGGTCCTCCCAACGTTCCCATCTCCTCCTTTGTCCTCCCAATGTTCCCATCTCCTCCTCTTGGTCCTCCCATCGTTCCCATCTCCTCCTCTTGGTCCTCCCAACGTTCCCATCTCCTCCTCTTTGTCCTCCCAACGTTCCCATCTCCTCCTCTTGGTCCTCCCAACGTTCCCATCTCCTCCTCTTGGTCCTCCCAACGTTCCCATCTCCTCCTCTTGGTCCTCCCAACGTTCCCATCTCCTCCTCTTGGTCCTCCCAACGTTCCCATCTCCTCCTCTTGGTTCTCCCAACGTTCCCATCTCCTCCTCTTGGTTCTCCCAACGTTCCCTTCTCCTCCCCAGCTTTGAGAGTTGGATCTTCTGCAAACCCGAGCCCGGTTTCCCGGAGCTGGAGAAGAAGCTGAAGAGCTTTTCCCAGAAGAGCGCGGTGCTCAAGGAGGTGCTGCTGGAATTCAAGGGTGAGAGCACCAGGGATCCTTGGGGATCCCTTCCCACCTCCCCATCGAATCCCAACTGGAAAAAAAAAGGGGGGATTGGAGGAATCCACCCCTGGGGAGGGTCTAAAACTCCTCCTTCTCTTCCCGCAGACAATCTCCGCTTCGAGCTGGAAAACGACACAGGTGAGAAAGGCTCGGATTGGGAAGGCCGAGCCTCGTTTTTCCAAGGCTTAAGTTGGGAATTCCGGCCTTCCCGAGGCTTCTCCTGGCCCTCAGCCCTTTGGGGTGGCTGAAGGAGGAGGGAATCAGGCCCAGGGTTGCCAAGGGATGGGTGGGAGGAAAAGAAATGAGGATCCGGGTGCTCGGAGCAGCCGTAAAAAGCTTGGATTTGGGATTAAGAGAAGACTCCGGAAGCTTCTCCGGAGCCAGGACACCCTTTGGCCCCACCAAGAGGTGTGGGTTTAGCTCCAAGTTGGACTCTTGGGGTTCCAAGGGTCTCCATGGCCAGGAGCAGGATGGATCCCTCTCCCTTTCCACAGGCTCCAGTATTCCCCCCCTCCTTCCCAGTCACGTCCGCAGTACCGGGCCTTCAGCTGCAGGGTGGTTGGTTGGTTGGCCCTGCTTGGTTGGTTGGTTGGCTGTTGTTGGCCTCGGTTGGTTGGCCGGCCTTGGTTGGCCTCGGTTGGCCTTGGTTGATGGATCTGGGTTGGTGGCTTGGCCTCGGTTGGTTGATGTTGGCTGGCGTTGGCTGGCTGGTTGATGTTGGTTGGTTGATGATGGTTGGTTGTTGGTGGTGGCTGGTTGATGATGGTTGGTTGTTGTTGGTGGTTGGTTGATGTTGGCTGGCTGGCTGATGTTGGCGTTGGCTGGCTGGCGTTGGCGTTGGCTGGCTGGCGTTGGCGTTGGCTGGCTGGCGTTGGCGTTGGCTGGCTGGCGTTGGCGTTGGCTGGCTGGCGTTGGCTGGCGTTGGCGGTGGCTGGCTGGCGTTGGCTGGCTGGCGTTGGCTGGCTGGTGTTGGCGGTGGCTGGCTGGCGTTGGCTGGCTGGCGTTGGCTGGCTGGCGTTGGCAGTGGCTGGCGTTGGCAGTGGCTGGCGTTGGCGGTGGCTGGCTGGCGTTGGCTGGCTGGCGTTGGCTGGCTGGCGTTGGCGCTGGCTGGCGTTGGCGCTGGCTGGCGTTGGCGTTGGCTGGCTGGCGTTGGCGCTGGCTGGCTGGCAGTGGCTGGCTGGCGTTGGCTGGCTGGCGTTGGCGGTGGCTGGTTGGCGGTGGCTGGTTGGCGGTGGCTGGTTGGTTGGCGGTGGCTGGTTGGCGGTGGCTGGTTGGTTGGCGGTGGCTGGTTGGTTGGCGGTGGCTGGCTGGTTGGCGGTGGCTGGCTGGTTGGCGTTGGCGTGTTGGCGTTGGCGTGTTGGCGTTGGCGTGTTGGCGTTGGCGTGTTGGCGTTGGCGTGTTGGCGTTGGCGTGTTGGCGTTGGCGTGTTGGCGTTGGCTGGCGTTGGCTGGCGTTGGCTGGTTGGCGTTGGCTGATGTTGGCGTTGGCTGGTTGGCGTTGGCGTTGGCTGGTTGGCGTTGGCTGGTTGGCGTTGGCTGGTTGGCGTTGGCTGGCTGGTTGGCGTTGGCTATCCTTGGTTGGTTGGCGTTGGCTGGTTGGCGCTGGCTGGTTGGCGTTGGTTGATGTTGGTTGTCCTTGGTCGCTCGGCCTTGACTCCCTGTGGCTCCCGCTTTCTTCAGGAGTCTCAGGACCCCCTCTCCCACAACCCCCCCCTCCCACACCCCCCGTTGACCCCCCCTCTCCCCATCCCCAGGTGACCTCTCCCTGGATCCCGACACGGCCAACCCTTACCTGGTGCTGTCGGAGGACAAGAGGAGCGTCCGGCTCCGCAGTTCCCCTCAGGAGCTTCCGGCCAATCCCAAACGCTTCGATTACTCCTTCTGCGTCTTGGGGGCCGAGGGCTTCGTCTCGGGGCGCCACTACTGGGAGGTGGAGGTGGGCGACGGCGAGAGTTGGGTGCTGGGCGCGGCGCGCGAGTCGGTGAGACGCAAGGAGAAGGTGGAATTCGCTCCGGAAGAAGGGATTTGGGCCGTCGGCTTGAATTGGAAAGGGAAAAATTGGGATCAGTACCAGGCTTTCACTTCCCCGGAGACTCCCCTTTCCCTCTGCGAGAGGCCTCGGAAAATCGGGATTTACCTGGACTACGAGGGGGGGTGGGTGGCCTTCTACAACGCCGACTCCATGGCGCCCATCTTCACCTTCACCGCCGCCTTCTCCGAGAGGATCTTCCCTCTCTTCTGGCTCTTCTACGTCGGCTCTTCCCTCTCCTTCTGCAACTGAATCCCTCCCCGTGCTCCCTAATCCCGGCGCCTCTTCCCCAATCCCGGCGCCTCTTCCCCAATCCCAGCGCCTCTTCCCCAATCCCAGCACCTCTTCCCCAATCCCAGCACCTCTTCCCCAATCCCAGCACCTCTTCCCCAATCCCAGCACCTCTTCCCCAATCCCAGCACCTCTTCCCCAATCCCAGCACCTCTTCCCCAATCCCGGTGCCTCTTCCCAGCACCTCTTCCCCAATCCCACCACCTCTTCCCTAATCCTGGTGCCTCTTCCCAGCACCTCTTCCCTAATCCTGGTGCCTCTTCCCAGCACCTCTTCCCTAATCCTGGTGCCTCTTCCCAGCACCTCTTCCCTAATCCCGGTGCCTCTTCCCAGCACCTCTTCCCTAATCCCGGTGCCTCTTCCCAGCACCTCTTCCCCAATCCCAGCACCTCTTCCCTAATCCTGGTGCCTCTTCCCAGCACCTCTTCCCTAATCCTGGTGCCTCTTCCCAGCACCTCTTCCCTAATCCTGGTGCCTCTTCCCTAATCCTGGTGCCTCTTCCCAGCACCTCTTCCCCAATCCCAGCACCTCTTCCCTAATCCTGGTGCCTCTTCCCAGCACCTCTTCCCCAATCCCAGCACCTCTTCCCCAATCCCAGCACCTCTTCCCTAATCCTGGTGCCTCTTCCCAGCACCTCTTCCCCAATCCCAGCACCTCTTCCCCAATCCCACCACCTCTTCCCTAATCCTGGTGCCTCTTCCCAGCACCTCTTCCCCAATCCCAGCACCTCTTCCCTAATCCTGGTGCCTCTTCCCAGCACCTCTTCCCTAATCCTGGTGCCTCTTCCCAGCACCTCTTCCCTAATCCTGGTGCCTCTTCCCTAATCCTGGTGCCTCTTCCCAGCACCTCTTCCCCAATCCCAGCACCTCTTCCCTAATCCTGGTGCCTCTTCCCAGCACCTCTTCCCCAATCCCAGCACCTCTTCCCCAATCCCAGCACCTCTTCCCCAATCCCAGCACCTCTTCCCTAATCCTGGTGCCTCTTCCCAGCACCTCTTCCCCAATCCCAGCACCTCTTCCCCAATCCCACCACCTCTTCCCTAATCCTGGTGCCTCTTCCCAGCACCTCTTCCCCAATCCCAGCACCTCTTCCCTAATCCTGGTGCCTCTTCCCAGCACCTCTTCCCTAATCCCGGTGCCTCTTCCCAGCACCTCTTCCCTAATCCCGGTGCCTCTTCCCAGCACCTCTTCCCTAATCCTGGTGCCTCTTCCCAGCACCTCTTCCCTAATCCTGGTGCCTCTTCCCAGCACCTCTTCCCCAATCCTGGTGCCTCTTCCCAGCACCTCTTCCCCAATCCCAGCACCTCTTCCCTAATCCCGGTGCCTCTTCCCAGCACCTCTTCCCCAATCCCACCGCCTCTTCCCAGCACCTCTTCCCCAATCCCACCACCTCTTCCCTAATCCTGGTGCCTCTTCCCAGCACCTCTTCCCCAATCCCAGCACCTCTTCCCTAATCCCGGCGCCTCTTCCCTAATCCCACTACCTCCTCCCTATTCCTGGTGCCTCTTCCCGGCACCCTTTCCCCAATCCCAGCACCTCTTCCCTATTCCCAGCACGTATTCCCTATTCCCAGCGCCTCTTCCTGGCGCCTCTTCCCCAATCCCAGCACCTCTTCCCTATTCCCAGCATCTCTGCCCCAATCCCTGTGCCCTTTCCCTAATCCCACCACCTCTTCCCTATTCCTGATGCCTCTTCCCGGCACCTCTTCCCCATTCCCAGCACCTCTTCCCCAATCCCAGCACCTCTGCCCCAATCCCAGCGCCCCTTCCCTATTCCCAGTGCCTCTTCCCTAATCCCGCCGCCCAATCCCAGCGCCTCTTCCTCAATCCCAACGCCTTTTCCCTATTCCCGGCACCCCTTCCCTAATCCCGCCGCCTCTCCCCATTCCTGCTTTCCCTTCGCTCCAAATCCACCCCTTTCTTCCCCAAAAATCCACCCTTCGTTGCATTTTTAGGGCCTCTTTTCTCCCCCCACTCCCAAAAATCCCGTTCCTCCGGGTGATTCCCAACTTTCCCAACTCCATCCCGGCCGGAGAAGTCATTCCCAGCTTTTAGTTTTGTTCTCTTTTAACTCGCTGGGAAAACAGGGATGGAGGGGATTATGGACCCAGCCTCCATGGCTGCCTTCCTCTGCATCCTGGAAAGTTCTGGAAGGGGCTGGAAAAACCCCACCTGAGCAGGAGAGGTTCCGGTTTGGGATTTCTGAAAGCCCTGGATTTCTAAAACCCTTGGATTTCCCACTCTCCCCCCCCCCCCCCCCCCCCAGCCCCAGAATTCCAGGAACCCCTGGATTTCCAAAGGCTCCTGGATTTCTTGAAACCCCTGAATTTCCAGAAGCCCCTGGATTTCCAAAACCCTTTGGATTTCCAAAACCCTTTGGATTTCCAAAACCCTTTGGATTTCCAAAACCCTTTGGATTTCCAAAACCCTTTGGATTTCCAAAACCCTTTGGATTTCCAAAAGCCTTTGGATTTCCAAAAGCCTTTGGATTTCCAAAAGCCTTTGGATTTCCAAAACCCTTTGGATTTCCAAAAGCCTTTGGATTTCCAGAACCCTTTGGATTTCCAGAACCCTTTGGATTTCCAGAACCCTTTGGATTTCCAGAACCCTTTGGATTTCCAGAACCCTTTGGATTTCCAGAACCCTTTGGATTTCCAGAACCCTTTGGATTTCCAAAACCCTTTGGATTTCCAAAACCCTTTGGATTTCCAGCCCCAGCCCTGGATTTTTGACCCTGGATTTCTCAGACTCTTGGATTTCCAGAAACCCCTGAATTTCCAAAAGCCCCTGGATTTCTGAAACCCTTGGGTTTCCAGAAACCCTTGGAATTTTGAAACCCCCGGATTTCCAGCCCCAGCCCTGGATTTCCAAAACCCTTGGATTTCCAAAACCCTTGGATTTCCAAAACCCTTGGATTTCCAAAACCCTTGGATTTCCAAAACCCTTGGATTTCCAAAACCCTTGGATTTCCAAAACCCTTGGATTTCCAAAACCCTTGGATTTCCAAAACCCTTGGATTTCCAAAACCCTTGGATTTCCAAAACCCTTGGATTTCCAACCCCATCCCTGGGTTTCCGAAACGCTTGGAATTCCAGAAGCCCCTGGATTTCCAGAAACCTCTGGATTTGCAGCCCCAGCCCTGATTTCTGGCCTGGATTTCTGAAACCCTCGGATTTCCAAAAGCTCTTGGATTTCTGAATCCCTTGGATTTCCTTAAAGCCCAAATTTCCGAAACCCTTGGATTTCCGAAACCCTTGGATTTCCAAAGCCCCTGAATTTCCGAAACCCTTGGATTTCCGAATCCCTTGGATTTCCTGAAACCCCCGGATTTCCAAAAGCTCCTGGATTTCCTTAAAACCCCAGATTTCCAAAACCCTTGGATTTCTAAGGCCCCTGAATTTCCAAACCCCTTGGATTTCCAAAACCTTTGGATTTCTGAAACTGTTGGATTTTCTGAAACCCCCAAATTTCCAAAAGCTCCTGGATTTCCTTAAACCCTTGGATTTCCGAAACCCTTTGATTTCCTTAAACTCCCAGATTTCCAAAGCCCCCAAATTTCCAAACCCCTTGGATTTCCAGCCCTCCTGAGATTTCCAAAGCCCCCGGATTTCCGGCCCCATCCCTGGATTCCCCCCCCCCCCCCCAAATCCCAGTCGAGGCAGGATTTGAGGGGAAAAGGGAGGCTTTTGGGTGCAGGAAGGAGAAATGGGGGAAGGGGGAACCCCGGGAGCTGCACGGGAACACCGGATTGGGATTAGGTTTGGGATTTGGGGGATTGGGTTGGGATTTGGGGGATTGGGTTTGGGTTTTGGGGGATTGGGTTGGGATTTGGGGGATTGGGTTTGGGATTTGGGGGATTGGGTTGGGATTTGGGGGATTGGGTTTGGGATTTGGGGGATTGGGTTGGGATTTGGGGGATTGGGTTTGGGTTTTGGGGGATTGGGTTGGGATTTGGGGGATTGGGTTGGGATTTGGGGGATTGGGTTGGGATTTGGGGGATTGGGTTGGGATTTGGGGGATTGGGTTGGGATTTGGGGGATTGGGTTGGGATTTGGGGGATTGGGTTTGGGTTTTGGGGTTGGATTTGGGATTATTGGGGTTTGGGTTTTGGGGTTGGATTTGGGATTATTGGGGCTTGGGTTTGGGATTGGATTTGGATTATTGGGAATTGGATTAGGGTTTTGGGGGGTGGCTTTGAATTTTTGGGGTTGGATTTGGATTATTGGGGCTTGGATTTTGGCTGTTGGGGTTGGATTTGAATTTTGGGGCTGGGGTTTGGATTTTTGGGTTGACTTTGGATTTTGGGGTTGAATTTTGATTTTTTGGGGGTTGGATTTGGGTTTTTGGGATTGGATTTGGATTCTTGGAATTGGATTTGGGTTTTGGGGGTTGGTTGGGGGTTTTGGGGGTTTTGGAAATTTGAGGTTGGATTTGGGTTTTTGGGATTCGATTTGGGATTGTTGGGGCTTGGCTTTGGATTTTTGGGGGTTGGCTTTAGGTTTTGGGGATTAGATTTGGTTTATTGGGGGTTGGATTTGGGGTTTTGGGGTTGGATTTGGGTTTTTGGGATTGGATTTGGGTTTTTGGGGTTGGATTTGGGTTTTTGGGGGTTGGATTTGGGTTTTTGGGGGTTGGATTTGGGTTTTTGGGGGTTGGATTTGGGTTTTGGGGTTGGATTTGGGTTTTTGGGGGTTGGATTTGGTTTTTGGGGTTGGATTTGGTTTTTGGGGTTGGATTTGGGTTTTTGGGGTTGGATTTGGGTTTTTGGGGTTGGATTTGGGTTTTTGGGGTTGGATTTGGGTTTTTGGGGTTGGATTTGGGTTTTTGGGGTTGGATTTGGGTTTTTTGGGGTTGGATTTGGGTTATTGGGGTTGGATTTGGGTTTTTGGGGTTGGATTTGGGTTTTTGGGGTTGGATTTGGGTTTTTGGGGTTGGATTTGGGTTTTTGGGGTTGGATTTGGGTTATTGGGGTTGGATTTGGGTTATTGGGGTTGGATTTGGGTTATTGGGGTGGATTTGGGTTATTGGGGTTGGATTTGGATTATTGGGGTTGGATTTGGATTATTGGGGTTGGATTTGGGTTTTTGGGGTTGGATTTGGGTTTTTGGGGTTGGATTTGGGTTTTTGGGGTTGGATTTGGGGTTTTGGGGTTGGATTTGGGGTTTTGGGGTTGGGTTTGGGGGTTTGGGGTGGGTTTGGGTTTTTGGGGTTGGATTTGTGTTTTGGGGTTGGATTTGGTTTTTTTGGGGTTGGATTTGGATTTTTGGGGTTGGATTTGGATTTTTTGGGGTTGGATTTGGGGTTTTTGGGGTTGGTTTGGGTTTTTGGGGTTGGATTTGGGTTTTTGGGGTTGGATTTGGGTTTTGGGGTTGGGTGTGGGGGTTTTGGGGGGTGGATTTGGGGTTTTGGGGTGGATTGTGGGGTTTTGGGGTTGGATTTGGGTTTTTGGGGTTGGATTGTGTGTTTGGGGTTGGATTGGATTTTTTGGGGTTGGATTTGGGTTTTTTGGGGTGGGTTTGGATATGGGGTTGGATTTGGATATTGGGGTTGGATTTGGGTTTTTGGGGTGGATTTGGGTTTTTTGGGGTTGGATTGGGTTTTTGGGGTTGGATTTGGGTTTTGGGGTTGGATTTGGATTATGGGGTGGGTTGGGGTTTTGGGGGTTGGGTTGGGGTTTTTGGGGGTTGGGTTTGGGGTTGGTTGGGGGGTGGTGTGGGGGTGTTGGGGTGGGGTTGGGGGGTTTGGGGGTGGGTTGGGGGGTGTGGGGTGGGGTGGGGTGTGGGGGTGGGTGGGGGGTTGGGGGTGGATTTGGGGTTTTGGGGTGGATTTGGGGTTTTGGGGTTGGGTTGGGGTTTTGGGGTGGTTGGGGTTTTGGGATTTGCTTTGGATTATTGGGGTTGGATTTGGGGTTTTGGGGTTGGATTTGGGGGTTTTGGGGTTGGATTTGGGGTTTTGGATTTGCTTTGGATTATTGGGGTTGGATTTGGGGGTTTTGGGGATTTGCTTTGGATTATTGGGGTTGGATTTGGGTTTTGGGATTTGCTTGGATTTTGGGGTTGGATTTGGGGTTTTGGGGTTGGATTTGGGGTTTTGGGATTTGCTTTGGATTATTGGGGTTGGATTTGGGTTTTGGGATTTGCTTTGGATTTTTGGGGTTGGATTTGGATTATTGGGATTTGGATTTTTGGGGTT
>JAUMJJ010001055.1:0-16622 GCA_033556795.1 Tapera naevia | reverse complement strand
CACCCCACCCCATGGGTCAAACCCCACCCCAGGGGTCCTCTCCCCACCCCAGGGGTCCCATCCCACCCCAGGGGTCCTGTCCCCACCCCACGGGCCCCACCCCACCCTTGGGGTCCCATCCCCACCCCATGGGTCCCATCCCACCCTTGGGGTCCCATCCCCTCTCCATGGGTCCCATCCCACCCCAGGGGTCCTGTCCCCACCCCACGGGCCCCACCCCACCCTTGGGGTCCCATCCCCACCCCATGGGTCCCATCCCCACCCCGGGGTCCTCTCCCCACTCCCTGTCCCCATCCTTAGACCCCTCAGCCCACCCCATGGGTCAAACCCCACCCTTGGGGTCCTCTCCCCACCCCATGGGTCACCACCAGCCTTGGGGTCCTCTCCCCACCCAATGGGTCCCACCCCAGGGGTCCCACCCCACCCCTTGGGGTCCTCTCCCCACCCCAGGGGTCCCATCCCACCCCTTGGGGTCCTCTCCCCACTCCCTGTTCCCATCCTTAGACCCCTCATCCCACCCCATGGGTCAAACCCCACCCTTGGGGTCCTCTCCCCACCCCATGGGTCACACCTCAACCTTGGGGTCCTCTCCCCACCCCATGGGTCAAACCCCACCCTTGGGGTCCTCTCCCCACCCCATGGGTCCCATCCCACCCCAGGGGTCCTGTCCCCACCCCACAGGCCCCACCCCACCCTTGGGGTCCCATCCCCACCCCACGGGCCCCACCCCACCCTTGGGGTCCCATTTCCACCCCATGGGCCGCACCCAACCCTTGGGGTCCCATTCCCACCCCACAGGCCCCACCCAACCCTTGGGGTCCTCTCCCCACCCCATGGGTCCCACCCCAACCTTGGAGTCCCGTTCCCACCCCACGGGCCCCACCCCACCCCTGGGGTCCCCTCACCTCTCCATGGGTCACACCCACCCCTTGGGGTCCCATTCCCACCCCTTGGGGTCCTCTCCCCACCCCGTGTCCCCATCCTTAGACCCCTCACCCCACCCCATGGGTCCCACCTCAACCTTGGGGTCCTCTCCCCACCCCACGGGCCCCACCCCACCCCTTGGGTTCCCATTCCAACCCCACAGGTCACACCCCAACGTTGGGGTCCTTTCCCCACCCCATGTCCCCTCTCCATGGGCCACACCCAACCCTTGGGGTCCTCTCCCCACTCCACGGGCCCCACCCCACCCCTGGGGGTCCCGTTCTCACCCCATGGGTCACACCCACCCCTTGGGGTCCCATCCCCTCTCCATGGGTCACATCCCAACCTTGGGGTCCTCTCCCCACCCCACGGGCCCCACCCCACCCTTGGGGTCCCATTTCCACCCCATGGGCCACACCCAACCCTTGGGGTCCTCTCCCCACCCCGTGGGTCACATCCCCCACCCCAGGGGTCCCATCCCCTCTCCATGGGTCGCACTCCACCCCTTGGGGTCCTCTCCCCACTCCCTGTCCGCATCCTTAGACCCCTCACCCCACCCCATGGGTCCCACCTCAACCTTAGGGTCCTCTCTCCACCCCAAGGGTCCCATCCCAACCTTGGGGTCCCATTCCCACCCCACAGGTCACACCCCAACGTTGGGGTCCTTTCCCCACCCCATGTCCCCTCTCCATGGTCCACACCCAACCCTTGGGGTCCTCTCTCCACCCCATGGGTCCCACCCCAACATTGGGGTCCTCTCCCCTCTCCATGGTCCACACCCCACCCCAGGGGTCCTGTTCCCACCCCATGGACCACACCTCAACCTTGGGGTCCTCTCCATACTCCATGGGTCACGCCCACCCCTTGGGGTCCTCTCCCCACCCCATGGGTCCCATCCCACCCCCGGGGTCCTCTCCCCACTCCCTGTCCCCATCCTTAGACCCCTCACCCCACCCCATGGGTCAAACCCCACCCTTGGGGTCCTCTCTCCACCCCATGGACCACACCTCAACCTTGGGGTCCTCTCCATGGGCCACACCCACCCCAGGGGTCCTCTCCCCACCCCAAGGGTCCCACCCCACCCCTTGGGGTCCCATTTCCACCCCATGGGCCCCACCCCACCCTTGGGGTCCTCTCCCCACCCCACAGGCCCCACCCCAACCTTGGGGTCCTCTCCCCAGCCCATGGGTCACACCCCACCCCTTGGGGTCCTCTCCCCACTCCCTGTCCGCATCCTTAGACCCCTCACCCCACCCCATGGGTCACATCCCAACCTTGGGGTCCTCTCCCCACCCTAAGGGTCCCACCCCAACATTGGGGTCCTCTCTCCACCCCATGGGTCAAACCCCACCCTTGGGGTCCCATCCCCACCCCGTGTCCCCATCCTTAGACCACTCACCCCACCCCATGGGTCCCATCTCAACCTTAGGGTCCTCTCTCCACCCCAAGGGTCCCACCCCACCCCTGGGGTCCCATTCCCCACCCCACAGGCCCCACCCCACCCTTGGGGTCCTCTCCCCACCCCACGGGCTCCACCCCACCCTTGGGGTCCCATCCCCACCCCATGGGTCCCACCCCACCCCTGGGGTCCCATTCCCACCCCACAGGCCCCACCCCACCCCCCTTGGGGTCCTTTCCCCACCCCACGTCCCCTTCTCCACCATCCCCACCCCCCCCACCCACCCACCCACCACCACCACCACCACCACCCTGGGGGGGGGGGGGGGGGGTCCCGTTCCCTACCACCCCGGTGGCCCCTCACCGTGGTCTCGGGGCAGGTAGGTGAAGCGGAAGGCCTCGCTGCAGACGCTGTCCGTCAGGCGCCGTAGGAACACCTCGACCTCCACGGGTTCCACCAGCTCCAGGTGTTGGTAAGGGGGGGTCTTGAAGACGATGGCGACCTGGCGGTGGACGTCGGCCTGCGAGAAATCCGCCCGCGCTTCCACGCCTCCTTCCGGAAAACCACCGCGATGTCCTCTGCGGAGACGAGGGCGTCGAGGGACCGGGACCACCCCCCCCCAACCCAGCACCCACAGCACCCCAGAACCTGCACCCAGGGGCGCCCTCCAAAGCCCTCACCTGCACCCGAGGTGCCCCCGTTGTCATTTGGGGTCCCACCAACGTCACTTGGGGTCCCACCAGCACCCAAGGTCCCTCCATCGGCACTTGGGGTCCCACCAGCACCCAAGGTGCACCCATTGTCATTTGGGGTTCCTCCATCGGCACTTGGGGTCCCTCCATCGTCCCTTGGGGTCCCACCAGCACCCAAGGTGCACCCATCGTCACTTGGGGTCCCTCCATCGGCACTTGGGGTCCCCCCATCGTCACTTGGGGTCCCACCAGCACCCAAGGTGCACCCGTTGTCATTTGGGGTCCCACCAACGTCCCTTGGGGTCCCACCAGCACCCAAGGTGCCCCCATTGTCATTTGGGGTCCCTCCGTCGTCACTTGGGGTCCCCCCATCGTCACTTGGGGTCCCACCAGCACCCAAGGTGCACCCATCGTCCCTTGGGGTCCCTCCATCAGCACTTGGGGTCCCTCCATCGTCCCTTGGGGTCCCACCAGCACCCAAGGTCCCTCCATCGGCACTTGGGGTCCCACCAGCACCCAAGGTGCACCCATCGTCACTTGGGGTCCCACCAGCACCCGAGGTGCACCCATTGTCATTTGGGGTCCCCTCATCGTCACTTGGGGTCCCACCAGCACCCAAGGTGCACCCATTGTCATTTGGGGTCCCTCCATTGTCACTTGAGGTCCCCCCATCGTCACTTGGGGTCCCACCAGCACCCAAGGTCCCTCCATCAGCACTTGGGGTCCCACCAGCACCCAAGGTGCACCCGTTGTCATTTGGGGTCCCCCCATCGGCACTTGGGGTCCCACCAGCACCCGAGGTGCCCCCATTGTCATTTGGGGTCCCTCTGTCGTCACTTGGGGTCCCACCAGCACCCAAGGTCCCTCCATCGTCACTTGAGGTCCCCCCATCGTCACTTGGGGTCCCACCAGCACCCAAGGTGCACCCATCGTCACTTGGGGTTCCTCCATCGGCACTTGGGGTCCCTCCATCGTCCCTTGGGGTCCCACCAGCACCCAAGGTGCACCCATCGTCACTTGGGGTTCCTCCATCGGCACTTGGGGTCCCACCAGCACCCAAGGTGCACCCATCGTCACTTGGGGTTCCTCCATCAGCACTTGGGGTCCCTCCATCGGCACTTGGGGTCCCACCAGCACCCAAGGTGCACCCATCGTCACTTGGGGTTCCTCCATCGTCACTTGGGGTCCCCCCATCGGCACTTGGGGTCCCACCAGCACCCAAGGTGCACCCATCGTCACTTGGGGTCCCCCCATCGTCACTTGGGGTCCCACCAGCACCCAAGGTGCACCCATTGTCATTTGGGGTCCCTCCATTGTCACTTGGGGTCCCCCCATCGTCACTTGGGGTCCCTCCATCGGCACTTGGGGTCCCACCAGCACCCAAGGTGCACCCATTGTCATTTGGGGTCCCTCCATTGTCATTTGGGGTCCCTCCATCGTCCCTTGGGGTCCCACCAGCACCCAAGGTCCCTCCATCAGCACTTGGGGTCCCACCAGCACCCAAGGTGCACCCATTGTCATTTGGGGTCCCTCCATTGTCACTTGGGGTCCCCCCATCGTCACTTGGGGTCCCACCAGCACCCAAGGTCCCTCCATCGTCACTTGAGGTCCCCCCATCATCACTTGGGGTCCCACCAGCACCCAAGGTGCACCCATTGTCATTTGGGGTCCCTCCATTGTCACTTGGGGTCCCCCCATCGTCACTTGGGGTCCCACCAGCACCCAAGGTCCCTCCATCGGCACTTGGGGTCCCTCCATCGGCACTTGGGGTTCCACCAGCACCCGAGGTGCACCCATCGTCACTTGGGGTCCCACCAGCACCCGAGGTGCACCCATTGTCATTTGGGGTCCCCTCATCGTCACTTGGGGTCCCACCAGCACCCAAGGTGCACCCGTTGTCATTTGGAGTCCCTCTAACGTCACTTGGGGTCCCACCAGCACCCAAGGTGCACCCATCGTCACTTGGGGTCCCACCAGCACCCGAGGTGCACCCATTGTCATTTGGGGTCCCCTCATCGTCACTTGGGGTCCCACCAGCACCCAAGGTGCACCCGTTGTCATTTGGAGTCCCTCTAACGTCACTTGGGGTCCCACCAGCACCCAAGGTGCACCCATCGTCACTTGGGGTCCCTCCATCGTCACTTGGGGTCCCCCCATTGTCACTTGGGGTCCCACCAGCACCCAAGGTCCCTCCATCGGCACTTGGGGTCCCACCAGCACCCAAGGTGCACCCGTTGTCATTTGGGGTCCCTCCAACATCACTTGGGGTCCCACCAGCACCCAAGGTGCCCCCATTGTCATTTGGGGTCCCTCCAACGTCACTTGAGGTCCCCCCATCGTCACTTGGGGTCCCACCAGCACCCAAAGCCCCCCCAATGTCACTTGGGGTCCCACCAGCACCCAAAGCCCCCCCAATGTCACTTGGGGTCCCACCAGCACCCAAGGTGCACCCATTGTCATTTGGGGTCCCTCCATTGACACTTGGGGTCCCTCCATCGTCACTTGGGGTCCCACCAGCACCCAAGGTCCCACCATCATCCCTTGGGGTCCCACCACCACCCAAGGTCCCACCATCATCCCCTGGGGTCCCACCACCACCCAAGGTCCCACCATGGTCCCCTGGGGTCCCACCACCACCCAAGGTCCCTCCATGGTCCCTTGGGGTCCCACCACCACCCAAGGTTTCCACCATCATCCCTTGGGGTCCCACCACCACCCAAGGTTCCCCCATGGTCCCTTGGGGTCCCACCACCACCCAAGGTTCCCCCATGGTCCCTTGGGGTCCCACCACCACCCAAGGTCCCTCCATGGTCCCTTGGGGTCCCACCACCACCCAAGGTCCCTCCATGGTCCCTTGGGGTCCCACCACCACCCAAGGTTTCCACCATCATCCCTTGGGGTCCCACCACCACCCAAGGTTCCCCCATGGTCCCTTGGGGTCTCACCACCACCCAAGGTTTCCACCATCATCCCTTGGGGTCTCACCACCACCCAAGGTCCCTCCATGGTCCCCTGGGGTCCCACCACCACCCAAGGTTCCCCCATGGTCCCTTGGGGTCCCACCAGCACCTGAGGTTCCCCGGGTGGGTTGTGGCCCCCCTTGGTGGCCCTGGTACCTTTCTGGACCTTGTCACAGAGCAGGTAGAGCTCCTCCCCCCCCGTGCAGGGACCACTCTCCTTGTTCATTCCGGCAGATCCGCAGCTCCGAGGTGTTGGTCGACTCTAACGGGGAGCAACCACGGCCAAGGCTGAGCCCCCAAACCCCCTGGACGTGACCAATTGTCACCTCTCTGAGCACCTCATCTCCCTGGGCTTTGAAGCCCTCCAAGGGATGGAGACTCTGGGCCTCCCCTGGTCCAACCTGAGGTCTTTGAGGGCCCTTCCAACCCCTCATCCATTGGGAGGGGTCCCTGTCCATGGCAGAGGTTGGGTTGGGTCATCTTTGAGGGCCCTTCCAACCCCTCATCCATTGGGTTGTGTCGCTGTCCATGGTAGGGGTTGGGTTGGGTCATCTTTGAGGGCCCTTCCAACCCCTCATCCATTGGGTTGTGTCGCTGTCCATGGTAGGGGTTGGGTTGGGTCATCTTTGAGGGCCCTTCCAACCCCTCATCCATTGGGTTGTGTCGCTGTCCATGGTAGGGGTTGGGTTGGGTCATCTTTGAGGGCCCTTCCAACCCCTCAAACATTGGGAGGGGTCCCTGTCCATGGCAGTGGTTGGGTTGGGTCATCTTTGAGGGCCCTTCCAACCCCTCATCCATTGGGATGTGTCCCTGTCCATGGCAGAGGTTGGGTTGGGTCATCTTTGTGGGCCCTTCCAACCCCTCATCCATTGGGAGGGGTCCCTGTCCATGGCAGAGGTTGGGTTGGGTCATCTTTGAGGGCCCTTCCAACCCCTCATCCATTGGGTTGTGTCGCTGTCCATGGTAGGGGGTGGGAATTGGGTGGCCTTTGAGGTCCCTTCCAACCATAACCATGGTGGGACGCTACGGATGGGCCTTGGAACACCTCAACCCATTGGGAGAGGTCCCTGTCCATGGTAGGGGGTGGGAATTGGGTGGGCTTTGAGGTCCTTTCTTCTCATCCTTTGGGCCAAGAGCCCAACCCCACCCTCCCTGTCCCATCTGGGCCTCCCCTGGTCCAACCTGAGGTCTTTGAGGTCCCTTCCAACCCCTGATCCATTGGGAGGGGTCCCAACCATGGCAGGGGGTGGGAATTGGGTGGCCCTTGAGGTCCCTTCCAACCCAACCCATGGTGGGACGCTACGGATGGGCCTTGGAACACCTCAATTCCTGTTCAGGAACCAGAGAGGAACTGGAGAGGAACCAGTGAAGAACTGGGGAGGAACTGGAGAGGAACCGATGAGGAACCAGTAAGGAACTGGAGAGGAACTGTTCAGGAATCAGTGAGGAACCAGTAAGGAACTGGTCAGGAACCGGTGAAGAACCAGTGAACAACTGGAGAGGAACTGGGGAGAAACTATTAACGAACCGAAGAGAAACTGGTCAGGAACCAGTAAGGAACTGGTGTGGAACTGCTCAGGAACCAGTAAGGAACCAGAGAGGAACCAGTGAAGAACTGGAGAGGAACCAGTCAGGAACTGGAGAGGAACTGGAGAGAAACCAGTAAGGAACCAGTGAGCAACCGGTGAGGAACCAGTCAGGAACTGGAAAGAAACCAGTAAGGAACCAGTGAGGAACCAGAGAGGAACCAATGAAGGAACCGGTGAGGAACCAGAGAGGAACCGGAGAGGAACCAGAGAGGAACTGGAGAGGAACCAGTAAGGAACCAGTGAGGAACTGGAGAGGAACCAGTAAGGAACCAGTGAGGAACTGGAGAGGAACCAGTAAGGAACCAGTGAGGAACTAATGAAGGAACCGGCGAGGAACCAGAGAGGAACTGGAGAGGAACTGGAGAGGAACTGGAGAGGAACTGGAGAGAAACCAGTAAGGAACCAGAGAGGAACCGGTGAGAAACCAGAGAGGAACCGGTGAGGAACCGGAGAGGAACTGGAGAGGAACTGGAGAGGAACTGGAGAGGAACCAGTAAGGAACCAGAGAGGAACCGGTGAGAAACCAGAGAGGAACCAGTGAGGAACGGGTGAGGAACTGGAGAGGAACCGGTGAGGAACCGGTGAGGAACTGGAGAGGAATCAGAAAGGAACTGGTGAGGAACCGGTGAGGAACTGGTAAGGAACCAGTGAGAAACCGGTGAGTAACCGGTGAGTAACCGGTGAGGAACTGGAGAGAAACCAGTAAGAAACCAATGAGGAACCAGTGAGGAACAGGAGAGGAACTGGAGAGGAACCAGTGAGGAACCAGTGAGGAACCAGTGAGGAACCAGAGAGGAACCAGTAAGAAACCAGTGAGGAACCGGTGAGGAACCGGTGAGGAACCAGAGAGGAACCAGAGAGGAACCAGAGAGGAACTGAAGAGGAACCAGTAAGAAACCAGTGAGGAACCAGTGAGGAACCGGAGAGGAACTGGAGAGGAACCAGTAAGAAACCAGTGAGGAACCGGAGAGGAACCAGTAAGAAACCAGTGAGGAACCGGAGAGGAACTGGAGAGGAACCAGTAAGAAACCAGTGAGGAACCGGTGAGGAACTGGAGAGGAACCAGTAAGGAACCAGTGAGGAACTGGAGAGGAACCATTGAGGAACCAACGAGGACTCCACTGGCACCGCTGCCCACAGGTCCCCCCGGAGCCCGGACCAGGGGGTGTTTCTGGTGCCCTGGTGCCCCCCAGGTCCATGTCCCCCCATATCCCCCCTTGTCCCCCCATTGTCCCCCCATGTCCCCCCCTTGTCCCCCCCTTGTCCCCCCTTGTCCCCCCATGTCCCCCCTTGTCCCCCCATGTCCCCCCATTGTCCCCCCATGTCCCCCCATTGTCCCCCCATGTCCCCCCATGTCCCCCCTTGTCCCCCCTTGTCCCCCCATGTCCCCCCTTGTCCCCCCCTTGTCCCCCCTTGTCCCCCCCGTCCCCCCCGTCCCCCGTACTCTTGTCAAAGATGGGTTCCGAGAGCACGGGGCGGAGGTGCCGCGTCCGCCCGGCGCCGTCCTCGTACGAGGCCTGGAAGCAGATCCTCACCACGTTCATGTCCACCTCCTGGTGGTTCTTGAGGGACCCAGCTGGGGGGGGGGGGGGGACACACGGGACCCTCAGCACCCAATGGGGTGGCTCCGGGACGTCCCCTGGTCTGGGGAACCCCCCGAGGAGGGGTTTTTGGTGGGGTCTCAGCTACCTCTGAAGGGGTCGATGCCCAAGCGCAGCTTCTTCTCGATGGCCACCTCGATCTCCTTCTTCTTCACGCACTGGATGCCCAGGTTGCTGAAGCTGCCGAGAGCCAGCCTTGGGGGGGTTGGCTCCATCCCCCACCTCCAGGAGACCCCGAGGGACCTCCCACCCACCCAACAAGTCCAACCTTGGAGCAGCTCCAGGTGCCCTCCTCAAACTCCCCCAAGAAGTCTCCTCAGAGAAGCTCCAGGTGTCCTCCTCAAACTCCCCAAGAAGTCTCCTCAGAGAAGCTCCAGGTGTCCTCAAACCCCCCAAGAAGTCCCCTCAGAGAAGCTCCAGGTGTCTCCTCAAACTCCCCCAAGAAGTCCCCTCAGAGAAGCTCCAGGTGTCTCCTCAAACTCCCCCAAGAAGTCCCCTCAGAGAAGCTCCAGGTGTCTCCTCAAACTCCCCCAAGAAGTCTCCTCAGAGAAGCTCCAGGTGTCCTCAAACTCCCCCAAGAAGTCCCTTCAGAGAAGCTCCAGGTGTCCTCAAACTCCCCAAAAAGTCTCTTCAGAGAAGCTCCAGGTGTCTCCTCAAACTCCCCCAAGAAGTCTCCTCAGAGAAGCTCCAGGTGTCTCCTCAAACTCCCCCAAGAAGTCCCCTCAGAGAAGCTCCAGGTGTCTCCTCAAACTCCCCCAAGAAGTCCCCTCAGAGAAGCTCCAGGTGTCCTCAAACCCCCCAAGAAGTCCCCTCAGAGAAGCTCCAGGTGTCTCCTCAAACTCCCCCAAGAAGTCCCCTCAGAGAAGCTCCAGGTGTCTCCTCAAACTCCCCCAAGAAGTCCCTTCAGAGAAGCTCCAGGTGTCCTCAAACTCCCCAAAAAGTCTCTTCAGAGAAGCTCCAGGTGTCTCCTCAAACTCCCCCAAGAAGTCTCCTCAGAGAAGCTCCAGGTGTCTCCTCAAACTCCCCCAAGAAGTCTCCTCAGAGAAGCTCCAGGTGTCTCCTCAAACTCCCCCAAGAAGTCTCCTCAGAGAAGCTCCAGGTGTCTCCTCAAACTCCCCCAAGAAGTCTCCTCAGAGAAGCTCCAGGTGTCTCCTCAAACTCCCCCAAGAAGTCTCCTCAGAGAAGCTCCAGGTGTCTCCTCAAACCCCCCAAGAAGTCTCCTCAGAGAAGCTCCAGGTGTCTCCTCAAACTCCCCCAAGAAGTCTCCTCAGAGAAACTCCAGGTGTCCTCAAACTCCCCAAGAAGTCCCCTCAGAGAAGCTCCAGGTGTCTCCTCAAACTCCCCCAAGAAGTCTCCTCAGAGAAGCTCCAGGTGTCCTCAAACCCCCCAAGAAGTCTCCTCAGAGAAGCTCCAGGTGTCTCCTCAAACTCCCCCAAGAAGTCCCCTCAGAGAAGCTCCAGGTGTCTCCTCAAACTCCCCCAAGAAGTCCCTTCAGAGAAGCTCCAGGTGTCCTCAAACTCCCCCAAAAAGTCTCTTCAGAGAAGCTCCAGGTGTCTCCTCAAACTCCCCCAAGAAGTCTCCTCAGAGAAGCTCCAGGTGTCTCCTCAAACTCCCCCAAGAAGTCTCCTCAGAGAAGCTCCAGGTGTCTCCTCAAACTCCCCCAAGAAGTCTCCTCAGAGAAGCTCCAGGTGTCTCCTCAAACTCCCCCAAGAAGTCTCCTCAGAGAAGCTCCAGGTGTCTCCTCAAACTCCCCCAAGAAGTCTCCTCAGAGAAGCTCCAGGTGTCTCCTCAAACCCCCCAAGAAGTCTCCTCAGAGAAGCTCCAGGTGTCTCCTCAAACTCCCCAAGAAGTCTCCTCAGAGAAACTCCAGGTGTCCTCAAACTCCCCCAAGAAGTCCCTCAGAGAAGCTCCAGGTGTCTCCTCAAACTCCCCCAAGAAGTCCCCTCAGAGAAGCTCCAGGTGTCTCCTCAAACCCCCCAAGAAGTCTCCTCAGAGAAGCTCCAGGTGTCTCCTCAAACTCCCCCAAGAAGTCTCCTCAGAGAAGCTCCAGGTGTCTCCTCAAACTCCCCCAAGAAGTCTCCTCAGAGAAGCTCCAGGTGTCTCCTCAAACTCCCCCAAGAAGTCTCCTCAGAGAAGCTCCAGGTGTCCTCAAACCCCCCAAGAAGTCCCCTCAGAGAAGCTCCAGGTGTCCTCAAACTCCCCCAAGAAGTCTCCTCAGAGAAGCTCCAGGTGTCCTCAAACCCAAAAAGTCTCCTCAGAGAAGCTCCAGGTGTCTCCTCAAACTCCCCCAAGAAGTCCCCTCAGAGAAGCTCCAGGTGTCTCCTCAACCCCCCAAGAAGTCTCCTCAGAGAAGCTCCAGGTGTCTCCTCAAACTCCCCCAAGAAAAGTCTCCTCAGAGAAGCTCCAGGTGTCCTCAAACTCCCCCAAGAAGTCCCTCAGAGAAGCTCCAGGTGTCTCCTCAAACTCCCCCAAGAAGTCCCCTCAGAGAAGCTCCAGGTGTCCTCAAACTCCCCCAAAAAGTCCCCTCAGAGAAGCTCCAGGTGTCCTCAAACTCCCCCAAGAAGTCCCTTCAGAGAAGCTCCAGGTGTCCTCAAACTCCCCCAAGAAGTCCCCTCAGAGAAGCTCCAGGTGTCCTCAAACTCCCCCAAGAAGTCCCCTTGGAGCAGCTCCAGGTGTCCTCCTCCCACCCAAGAAATCCACCTCAGAACAGCTCCAGGTGTCCTCCTCAAACCCCCCAAGAAGTCCAACCTTGGAGCATCTCCAGGTGTCCTCTTCCCACCCAAGAAATCCACCTCAGAGCAGCTCCAGGTGTCCCCAAGAAATCCCCTCAGAGTATCTCCAGGTGTCCCCCTCAACTCCCCCCAACAAGTCCAACCTTGGAGCATCTCCAGGTGTCCTCAAACCCCCCCAAGAAGTCCCCTCAGAGCATCTCCAGGTGTCCTCCTCAACCCCCTCAACAAGTCCAACCTTGGAGCATCTCCAGGTGTCCTCAACCCCCCCCAAGAAGTCCCCTCAGAGCATCTCCAGGTGTCCTCCTCAAACCCCCCAACAACCCAACCTTGGAGCATCTCCAGGTGTCCTCAACCCCCCCCAAGAAGTCCCCTCAGAGCATCTCCAGGTGTCTCCCACCCCAAGAAACCCACCTTGGAGCATCTCCAGGTGTCCTCCTCAAACCCCCACCCCACGTCCAAGCCAGAACATCTCCAGGTGTCCTCCTTCCACCTCCCAAGAAATCCACCTCAGAGCATCTCCAGGTGTCTCCCACCCCCAAGAAATCCACCTTGGAGCATCTCCAGGTGTCCCCCTGCCACCCCACCCCACCGTCCAAGCCCAGAGCATCTCCAGGTGTCCTCCTTCCACCTCCCAAGAAATCCACCTCGGAGCATCTCGAGGTGCCCTCTCGTCAACCCCCCCAAGAAGTCCCCTCAGAGCATCTCCAGGTGTCTCCCACCCCCAAGAAACCCACCTTGGAGCATCTCCAGGTGTCCCCCTCAACTCCCCCCAACAATCCAACCTTGGAGCATCTCCAGGTGTCCTCAACCCCTCAACCCCCCCCAAGAATTCCTCTCAGAGTATCTCCAAGTGTCCCCCCTCAACAAGTCCCAACCTTGGAGCATCTCCAGGTGTCCTCAAACCCCCCCAAGAAGTCCCCTCAGAGCATCTCCAGGTGTCTCCCACCCCCAAGAAACCCACCTTGGAGCATCTCCAGGTGTCCTCCTCCCACCCCACCCCACGTCTAAGCCCAGAGCAATCTCAGGTGTCCTCCTCAACCCCCCAAGAAACCCACCTTGGAGCATCTCCAAGTGTCCCCCCTGCCACCCCATGACAAGTCCAACCTTGGAGCATCTCCAGGTGTCCTCAAACCCCCCCAAGAAGTCCCCTCAGAGCATCTCCAGGTGTCTCCCACCCCCAGGAAACCCACCTTGGAGCATCTCCAGGTGTCTCCCACCCCCAAGAAACCCACCTTGGAGCATCTCCAGGTGTCCTCCTCCCCACCCCACCCCCACGTCCAAGCCCAGAGCATCTCCAGATGTTCCCCTACCTGTGCCTGGGGTTGCTCTGGGGCTTGAGGACCACCTGGCAGAGGCCGTTGCTGCAGTCCTTGCCCACCAGGCCGTGGGGGTGGACGCGGTGGGGCCAATCCTTCCACACCAGACACGCCGTCACCTTCACCTCGGGGATCCCTGGCAGTTCAGCAGCTGCAGGGAGGGGGGGGGCGTCAGCACCCCAGCACCCACTGGGGGTCCCCTCTGACCCCCCCACCCCCCTCCAGGGCTCCGGTAGCACCCAGAGATCACCCCAAGGCCCAAACCCCCACCCCGAGGGGACCCAACTCATCAGCACCTCCTCCACGTGGCACCCCGACACCCGTGGGGCTCCTGTGAGCCCCTGGCACCCACAGGGCTCTGGCAGCACCCAGAGATCACCCCAAAACTCTTCACCCCACCCTGAGGGGACCCAACTCATCAGCACCTCCTGCACGTGGCACCCCGACACCCGTGGGGCTCCTGTGAGCCCCTGGCACCCAGAGGGCTCTGGCAGCACCCAGAGATCACCCCAAAACTCTTCACCCCACCCTGAGGGGACCCAAACTCATCAGCACCTCCTGCACGTGGCACCCCGACACCCGTGGGGCTCCTGTGAGCCCCTGGCACCCACAGAGCTCTGGCAGCACCCAGCATCTCCCCAATCCTCACCCCCCCACCCCAAGAAGCCCCAACCCACCAGCGCCCCCCCAAACCAGGGGTTCCCCCCGTGCCAGCACCCATGGGGACCCCTCCATCCCCCTGGCACCCACCGGGCTCTGGTTCTGCCCACCCAGAGGGCTCTGGCAGCACCCAGAGATCACCCCCAAAACTCCTCCCCCCACCCTGAGGGGACCCAACCCATTCAGCACCTCTCAAACATGGGGTGCCCCCGTGCCCAGCACCCCAACACCCATGGGACCCATCCTTTCCCCACCACCCACAGCGCTCTGGCAGCACCCAGTGTGGATCCAGCACCCAACATCTCCCCAATCCTCCCCCCCCCACCCCAAGAATCCCAGACCCACCAGCACCACCCCAAACCAGGGTGCCCCCGTGCCCAGCACCCCAGCACCCATTGGACCCCTCCATCCCCCTGGCACCCACAGAGCCCTGGTTCTGTCCACCCACAGAGCTCTGGCAGCACCCAGCATCTCCCCAATCCTCACCCCCCCACCCCAAACAGCCCAGACCCACCAGCCCCCACCCAAACCAGGGGTGCCCCCGTGCCCAGCACCCCCAACAACCCCATGGGACCCATCCTTTCCCCCCACCACCCACAGCGCTCTGGCAGCACCCAGTGTGGATCCAGCACCCAACATCTCCCCAATCCTCACCCCCCACCCCAAACAGCCCAGACCCACCAGCGCCCCCCAAACCAGGGGTGCCCCCGTGCCCAGCACCCCAACACCCATGGGACCCCTCCATCCCCCTGGCACCCACAGAGCTCTGGTTCTGCCACCCACAGAGCTCTGGCAGCACCCAACATCTCCCCAATCGTCACCCCCCACCCCAAGGAGCCCAGACCACACCATCACCCCCCAAACCAGGGGTGCCCCCCGTGCCCAGCACCCCAACACCCATTGGACCCCCTCCATCCCCCTGGCACCCACCGGGCTCTGGTTCTGCCACCCACAGACCTCCGGCAGCACCCAGTGTGGATCCAGCACCCAGCATCTCCCCAATCCTCACCCCCCACCCCAAGAATCCCAGACCCACCAGCCCCCCACCCAAACAAGGGGTTCCCCCGTGCCCCAGCACCCCAGCACCCATGGGACCCCTCCATCCCCCTGGCACCCACAGAGCCCTGGTTCTGCCACCCACAGAGCTCTGCGCAGCACCCAACATCTCCCCAATCCTCAACCCCACCCCAAGAATCCCAGACCCACCAGCCCCCACCCAAACCAGGGGTGCCCCCGTGCCCAGCACCCCAACACCCATTGGACCACTCCATCCCCCTGGCACCCACATAGCCTGGTTCTGCCACCCACAGAGCTCTGGCAGCACCCAGCATCTCCCCAATCCTCACCCCCCACCCCAAGAATCCCAGACCCACCAGCCCCACCCAAACCAGGGGTGCCCCCGTGCCCAGCACCCCAACACCCATGGGACCCCTCCATCCCCCTGGCACCTACAGGGTTCTGGTTCTGCCACCCACAGAGCTCTGGCAGCACCCAGTGTGGATCCAGCACCCAGCATCTCCCCAATCCTCACCCCCCACCCCAAACAGCCCAGACCCACCAGCCCCCCCACCCAAACCAGGGGTGCCCCCGTGCCCAGCACCCCAACACCCATTGGACCACTCCATCCCCCTGGCACCCACAGAGCTCTGGCAGCACCCAGTGGGGACCCAGCACCCAGAGTTCACCCAAGCCTCACCCCCCTCCCCAGCCCGAGGAGCCCAGACCCACCAGCACCCCCCCGAACCAGGGGTGCCCCCGTGCCCAGCACCCCAACACCCATGGGACCCCTCCTTTCCCCCACCACCCACAGCGCTCTGGCAGCACCCAGTGAGGATCCAGCACCCAGCATCTCCCCAATCCTCACCCCCCCACCCCAAACAGCCCAGACCCACCAGCACCCCCCAAACCAGGGGTGCCCCCGTGCCCAGCACCCCCAACACCCATGGGACCCCTCCATCCCCCTGGCACCCACAGAGCTCTGGCAGCACCCAGTGTGGATCCAGCACCCAGCATCTCCCCAATCCTCAACCCACACCCCAAGAATCCCAGACCCACCAGCCCCCCCCGGAACCGGGGGTGCCCCCGTGCCCAGCACCCCAACACCCATGGGACCCCCTCCATCCCCCTGGCACCCACAGAGCCCTGGTTCTGCCACCCACAGAGCTCTGGCAGCACCCAACATCTCCCCAATCCTCACCCCCCCACCCCAAGAAGCCCCAACCCACCAGCCCCCCCAAACCAGGGGTGCCCCCGTGCCCAGCACCCATGGGACCCCTCCATCCCCCTGGCACCCACAGAGCTCTGGTTCTGCCACCACAGAGCTCTGGCAGCACCCAGTGTGGATCCAGCACCCAGCATCTCCCCAATCCTCACCCCCCACCCCAAGAATCCCAGACCCACCAGCCCCCCCGGAACCGGGGGTGCCCCCGTGCCCAGCACCCCCAACACCCATTGGACCCCTCCATCCCCCTGGCACCCACAGGGTTCTGGTTCTGCCACCCACAGAGCTCTGGCAGCACCCAGTGTGGATCCAGCACCCAGCATCTCCCCAATCCTCACCCCCCACCCCAAGGAGCCCAGACCCACCAGCCCCACCACAAAACCAGGGTGCCCCCCGTGCCCAGCACCCCAACACCCATGGGACCCCTCCATCCCCCTGGCACCTACAGGGTTCTGGTTTCTGCCACCCACAGAGCTCTGGCAGCACCCAGTGTGGATCCAGCACCCCAGCATCTCCCCAATCCTCACC